>VUYV01000099.1:1482522-1527024 GCA_008711295.1 Anarhynchus alexandrinus
CCGGCCGCTGCCTATCGCGAGAGCACCGGCCTCGCGGCGGGGAAGAGGCGCGAGACTTGGCGAAGGCGGGAGGGGAAAGGGAAGGAGGGGAGGGCGCGAGACTCGTCACGAGGGGCGGGCGGGAGGTGCGAGGCGGGAAAGGGCGCGGGGCAGCCTGGGAAGGCGGCGGGCGGCGCTGAGGGGATGGCGGCTCAGCCGGCGGTGGGGGCGCGGTACGGCTCCCGGTGAGAACCCTCAGGGAAAGGAGGAACGCACCGAGGGGACCGCACCAGTCCGGCAGCGTGGCTCCCGTAGGGCTGCCCGGGCAAGTGACGCTGCCGGGCTGCCAGAGGCTCTGCTTCCATGCGGGGAGAAGAGGAACGTGGCCTCGCTGCGGTTGCAAAGGGAGGCTCTGAGGCATAGACTGAGGATGCACAATGTCTCCTGGGGCGAGGGCAATGTTTCTGCCCCCATCGTCATCACCATCCGGGATCAGCTCAGGTGTCCAGCAGCGACCAGCTTCTGTGTCAACAAACTTGTAATTGTCCCTGAAAACGTAAGCTGAGCACAGGACCTTTCCTGTGGTGTCACCAGTAGTTGGTAACGTTTGGGAAGATGCCGCACTTGGTTCCAAGAGGCCCACCAGCTCCTCCAACCAGACACGGTGGGAACCGCAGTGCTCGGGTGACTGGAGCCTCTCAGGGCAGCCCCCAGCCCCCTGTAAGACCACTGAGCTGCCAAGCTGCAGGAGAACATTTACCAGCTGTGCCATCAAGTGTGACAGGCCACTTTTTCCATGGAGAGTGAGATGGCATCAGGGAGCAGATTAAGATGTAGTTCACCATCTCCTCAGTAGAAAAGACAAACCTACAGAGATTCATTTCCTCAAGGAGTAATCAAAGCACATACCATCGTCTTGTGTTTCATCTCAATAAATTACACCCTCTCAGCATTTTTGTCTTTGCAAATTATTTCCTGAGGGTATAAGTTACCAGTTTCTGCATTCATTTTTCACAAAAGCAACTTCAAAGTTGTCTCTTTTTTCCACTATTACATAGTCAGGAACCTTGCTACTGCTGCAGAAAAAACAATTCTTTCTCCCTTTTTACCAAGCTGAAAAGCCTCATAAATCTTCAACCAGAAGTCTGATTTTATAAATTTTTTATTCATTTTGTACAAACAAAGACAATAAAAATACACTTTCAAACGATTTATTGATGTAGATGAGTGGGAGCATTTTTAAGTAATTATTAAGAATATTTAAATTCTTGCTGAAAACTATTTCAGGATGCTGGATTAGTCACAGAGATCTTTTTCCATCGTAATTGTATATGATAGAGATGGACAACCATGTGGAATTTCCCAGCTGGGAATCTTGCCCTAACTAAATGTAAATAATGCAAATTTATGGAATCTTGGCATCTGTGACAATGTGAGTCTATTAGGATGGCACGGCGCCTCATCATAATTTGGCTGGATCTTCGCCCTGTTGCAACATAGATGCCAATTAGTTATTTGTTGGTTATGGCCTGTGGGCCACCTTGCACTGGCTCACACCTGTTCGCTTCATGTGCCAAAAAGAATTCATGAATACAGGAAGAAAAGTCACAATGAGAATTTGAATAACACTACCTGCCTTTGAAACATATTAAAAACAAATCTTCAGTTGTTAGTTTTAGATAGAATTGCAAATAATTGCCTTCTGGTTCAGTATTTTACTCAAAACAATTTAAAAGCCTTTTTTTGATGACTCTGAATCAAAAAGCCGTTTGGGGGTTAATAAGACATTTTGCTTGTGAAAAGATTGTGTTCAGTTTGCTTCTGGATTATTTCCTTCTTTGTTTAATCCCCGTTTAGCATTTTGGACTCAAGAGGTCTTTCCAATATTTTTGAAACAAAAGAACAGTGAGGTTTCATGTTGAAGGAATAGGAAAAATACTCCTCATTTTACTGATTCTCCCATATTTTTTCCATTTAAACTCGTCACTGAATATGACCTGAATCTGCAGACCAATCTGAGTGACCTGATTTTTCTTTTGCATATGAGCTAGTTTTCTGAACTGTTTTTTTTCTTTCAACTTTAAATAAAAGTGAACAAATCATGAGAGGCTTGGCAGGGAAAAGGGGTACAGACGAACGAGGCAGAGTGTGGTGTGATGCCACGCCTATGTTCACCGTGTTTTTCTCCAGAGATACTCTGTCACATCCAAAAAAGATAGAAGGGCAATTAATAAAGGCTTATAGAAGGGCTGATTCTTACATTATCTAGACTGACACGGAGCAAAAGCAGGGGACCACAGGGAGCCTGTGTAGCTCACTTACTGATACTCAGCTAATACTCTTAATTCTGGTTTTCTTTGCAGTTCCAGATACTTCCTTTCCCTGGCTTCCACCTTCCGTTTTCTCCATATAAAGAATGTCTCAGCATGCCCTTCTGTTGGAAGGTAGCTGGAACGATGCTATCCAGGAAGAGTTCCCATGCGTTCTTCTCCAGCTGGTTTAAAGGGACTTCGGTAAGGCAGAACACAGAGTCTAGTCCAGCTTATTCCATAATGTTTTCTGAAATGACATAAATCCATCTGCAGCACTTTTATGACTGCTGAGCACAGGGCTACAGCAGTAATTCCTGGAGCTGGAACAGAAATATACAGCTTGAAGCTGTGAGGTTAAAACCTCTTTATTCCAAACAGAATAGAAAATCCTAAATAGTAGACGTTATTAGGATGCTGCTGAGCAAGAGAATTTCCTCTACAAAATGAAAGACTTAACTTGATCATTTGAATTCCTATTAAATTCAAACATTTAGCAAAACCGGCACAGCACAAAACCCAGCTGATCACCTGTTTTCACTGTTTCCAAGGCAGAACTGCATCACTAATGCCACCAAACACGTATATCGCTAAGGCTTGTCATTTGTCATTCTGCTCACACTATACATATAATCTTCACTCTCAGTATTTCTGCTCTGTATGAGATGGAGGAAATGGCTTTAGTTGTTCTGCATGTTAAGCTGTCACGCACCTTCTGTTAGTGACCCAGTTCTAATGGTATTCATAGCAAAGTTTTGGTCTTTACACTGGAATACTAATGTTTGGCAATTGGCAAGATGCAGTCAGCCCGGAAGACGGCACACTACTTTGGGATGTTGTACTATACCTGTGTAGAATGTCAGTTATGACAAGTAATTATGTAGGCTGCATGTCATCGCCATGACTCCTGGCTATTTCCCTAACTTCACCCCTACGACAGCATTCTTTTTTCAAGATTCACCAAAAAAACGCCATGATAACACTACAGAATACCAGTTATGAGGAAAATAAAAAATAAGGGTAAAAAACTAGTTACATGAGCTGCAGGAAGTGTGAGATTTGCTAGGAAAAGCGTTGACTAAGACTAATCAATTACTCCCTATAGAATGATTCATCATTTTGTTCAGCAAAAAGCAAGACACCAATCCCAGCTCTGCCAGGTTAGCCAAGCAATGCACGCTGCCTGCACAGACGAGAACTGCAGCCATAGGGTACAGCTCACCACTACCACCCCTAAGCTCCAGGGAAATGGTAAGAAATACAGCGTTTTTCAAAAGAATGCAGGAAAATTACTAAGTCTGGGACCTTGACACAATCTAGGCCAAATTTACTCATGAGCTGAATCTAGTGAGGTCTGCTATTTGAGAAGTTCTGCATTAGACATTTGGGTGATTAATAAAAACACTCATAGTTACATGAGGACTTTTTACAGAAATTATATAAACACTCATGTGCCAGAGCACAAGCTAATCATTGAATTAAGGAGGATTAGGAAGAAATTTCTTACAGGCAGGTTATTCCATAAAAGTATATTATAGAGTATATTATTCCAGTGCATCTTCACTGGAAACTAATATTAGTCAGTCTCAAGGACAGAATAACAAAGTAAACCAATGGACAACCTGATCCAGGATGGCAATTACTAGATCTAGATATGACAAAAGTCCAGTCCTAACTGGATATGATTTGCTTACCTATCGTTATTTTCCTTCTTTATATACCATGAAGGACACATATCCTTGTTCGCAGTGATGCGGTTTGTCAAAGTGACAGCTTTGAACTGCTATAACCTTGTTTTAGATATCATGTTTACATCTGATAAGGAAGTAAAAGATGTAAATATGCAAATATATAACAGGAGTTAAAAGTATGGCTGTGAAGTTTAGTGATAGCTTAGTGCAATAGCTAAATTACCAGCACTTCTTAGCATCAAAAGCTCATCAAACACATTATAGCTTTAAAGAGACAGAAGGAGACACGTGAATATGCTGCTTTCACTGTCGGCTTGGACAGCAATTGCCACAGTTGAGCTGCTACCCCTAGGTGTTAACAGAGTACAAATTACATATGCATATAAATATGTATATTTGTGAGTATTTCTGAAAAGTCCAGAAAGGGAAGCACACGGGGAATGGAGAGATGCTGGCCAGCAGGAGTAGCATCAGAGCCTAATGTTTGTCACCTTCTCTTTGGGCACCCAAACCAAAATGAGTTTTAAGGAGGGCTAGGGGGAGGGTTACTCGTAGTTCTACTGTTACTTATGGAAATGCCTCCCAAATATGAGATGACACATACATGGGAGCCATGGAAGTCCAACAGGTGTGCAGTGGAGGCTGGCATCAGGACACTTCAAGAGACTTAATGTGTCTGTATTGAAAGAGAAGAGACAGAAAGGGCGTAGGTAAACTGGAAAGGGAGTTGGAAGTGAAAGCAGTTTTTGATTGATAAAACAGAAAGGTAATGTAAACAGAACTGTAAAGAAAGGTATTGGGGAAAAAAATACCTTTCCCATGAGTGCTGTGGTCAATTTTCTAACCACAGATTCATCATAGGGCAATGAGTCAAGGTACCTAGAAGTAATATGACATGTGTGGGAGTCATTCCTCAGAGATGTCTGCAGAGACACTACATGGACCTCAACTGTGTCCTCCTGAAAATTCATCCTTGCTGTGATACAACAGGAAGAGCTCAGCAATGACTAATCTGGTGGTTTCCAGTCATTGCTTTTTAATGTTGACCAGTATGACTTCACTGTTACCTTGTATTTGCATTGTTTTCTTTATAGACCTGCGGGCTCTTAATTTTGATTACCAGGTGTTCAACATAACAATAAAAAAAACCTAAACAGAATGCTAACACAATGGGGCTTAGAGGTTGGCAGTTCTGACTTAAAGTACTGCCAGTCCTTCCATCCCCTATTTGTCTCTCTCATTGTGATATACCACCCTTTTCCTCACAGCAACACAACTCTTCTACAGCTGTGCGATGAACTGAATGGAGAAATTGATTTGGCTAGAAATACTGGAGGCAGGGGGAATCGCCAGATTTCAGTTCCCCCGTCTGGTTGGGTGCAGAACCCCACCTGGGTTGTGCCAGCACAGTGGAGGGAAAAGGGCAGTACATGATCAGGGCAGAAAAGGGGGCTCTGGGACATGGCCATCTGTAATACAGTATTGGCACCAAGTACTTTAAAACACTACATCACAACTTTACATGGGGACATCTAGGCATTACCTCTATACAAATAATAAATAGTCATAATAAAAGTGTAACTAAAAAATAGTATTCATACTATAAGAAGTATTCATACATAAGAAGAAATTCTTCATTCATAAGTGATTGTAGAAAATTCAATCAAATATTAATAGTCTAAATTAGAAACAAGATTGCAGTTGGTTAATTCTGGAGTATAGGTTAAGCTGGACCCAGCTTCTTTGTCACTTGCAAGAGCCCACATCACACCACACAGTCAGTAGCTATCCAAACCAAAGCCCATTCTTTGTAGAAAAAATAACAATAATTGTTAGTGGTTCAAGGAACCTCAGAGTAACAGACTAGCAGAATGAGAAAGGCAAATGAAAGACTAGGGCAAAGGAGGAGCATTCAGTTATGCTTTCAAGAGGTGCTTGCAACTCAGTAATAAGCTAAAATAAGTAGGGTTTTGTCCCCTTTAATTTTGAAAAACCTAACATGGGGCTTAAAATAACATTTTTACAATAATAATTTTGTTATTTGGCCTGCGATTGCTTTTTAAACCTACGATTCATTAAAATATCTGCTTTTTCCCCCCACTGACTCACTCTCTTGGTTATATAAAATTACTGGTGCTTTTGTCATTCCCGTGCCCTGTTGGAGAACTAGCTCAGCAACATTTGTGTACTTAAATAAAGCAAGTAAGCCTTACTTTGTGCCATGATATATTCCTTACACAGACAAAATAAAAGGCAAAATCCCAGCCCCACCAAAGGTAACAGAAAAAAATCACACCTTAAATTCAGTAGCATTAAGATTTGACCTCAGCTTTTTTTTCCAGAGTCAGGAGTGCTAGACTGAGTCCATCTGGAGTGTCTCCTTTGGCATTCAGCTTGACTTGTGACATGATATGTTCGGCAGAGAGACTTGTGAATACAAACTCTTGGCTCTGAAGTCTAACATAATGAACGTCAAGAATATATACTTAACTGATCATCAAATAAGGTGTTCTTGTTGCAACTTTAAATGTAGTTCAGGACCTTCAGGAATGACACTAAATTAGATAACAACCTGTGCTCCTAATTACATTTCTTGTTAACAGTTAACGAGAAAAACACTTCCAACTTCTGAGTGTGCAGGCTCATACTGAGATACAAGGAACAAACAGATTAATTTCATTAGCACACATTGCCATCTATAAAAAAGCTATAACAGGCCAAATGCTCTAATTTATGCTCCTGAAACTTTGTCTCCCTCTGGTCACACTGTTGTTACACTTTCAGGATGCCAAGAAGGGAAATGGATCTGGCAGTTGTCACTGGTTGGAAGTGCAAACAATTTTTCCCTTAACCACGTTGGCTTTGCAGAGTTACCAAGAATATAAAACCATAAAAGCTTACTTCAGTCATTAAAGAGATCTGACTCACAAAAAAGGAATCACTATGTTGAGTTAGGAGATGTCAGTTGACATAGTTACTAAACTGATTGCCAGAAGCTGGGAAGTTAGCAACTAGCTTTATTTTTTAAACACTTTTTTCCCTAATTTTCTGGTAATGGCTCTTGCCAGAAGGAAGTTCCTCGTGTAGATAGCTCTTGAGACCTAGTATAGCAGTGTTTGTGGCTTTGGAATAGAGGCATACTTTTACTAGCATTATAGGTCACTATCAATTAGATCATCAGATGATAATAATAATAATAATAATAATTAAATGTTGTGGTGCCTGAATTGCTGTCTGTGGTGGTATCTTAATATCACGCAGGCTTTAACTCTTTCTCGTAACATCATGCATGGTTTAACTCTAGCTCTTGAAAAGATGAATAAAAGTTACAGGGCATTGATATTAAAATTAAAATTAAATGGCAGTAGGAGTCTTAAAAGTACAAGAACATCACCAAGTTCAATTTTAGCAAATAAAGAGAAATGACCCATTCAAGTGTGGGAAGGGGTAAGAAACTTCCTTTAATGCATTTCTCAGTGTAAGTCATCACACAAAATAACTAGTCAGAGAATACTTTGAGAACAAAGAATCAAGATTCACTTCTCAGGTGATGAAGATGTATAGCCAAGATCTCTAAAAGCTCCTTAGCCGGAGCCTGCTTACATGTACTGCTAACCAAAGCCAAGTATGAGAAATCACAAACATATGACAATTTTCCTTCCTGCTGCTAGAAACTCTGCCTAATCTCCCAGCAAGTGGTCCCATTTGGCTCTTACTCAAAGCCTGAAAGAGATCCCAGTTTCCTATAGCTTAATATAATTTGTATGTCAATTCAGTGAACAGAAGCATTACAAGAAACCTCCTGGCATGCTTACACCTTTACAAACGTGCATATATTTTATGCAAACCAAGCAGTAAGGCACAGAGCATGTACTATTTCTGTGTTTTTTACCAGGCTGGCTAGCCCATCTACTCATCACAATGTTGAAAATGAATGTTTGAATTATACAGTGATCTTTGTTTTGTATAAATACGCAGATCGAAGTGCCGAGCAGTATGCACAAATCCTTTACATTACAAATCAGCGAGGAGCTCCATTAATTTCAGCCAACACTAGATCAAGCCTCATGAGGTGAAGGTGTGGGTAATAAGCCATTAGATTTACTTCAGTTTCTCTTATAGTTACTTTATGCCTCTTTAAACTTGCCTTAATTAAATTCATTCTTTAAACTTGCCTTAATTAAATTCATTCCGGAACATAAAAATCGCTCCGTTTCCACTGATCTGGAAATGGCTTTTTTTAGGCCAGCAAGACTTTTGCCTTGAGGCATTTACTAGAGCTAGGATAGGAATCGGTGTTTATAGCTTATAGAGATTGTTTTATTATCATGCTCAGTGAGTTTACTCAATGAGATTCATACCACACTTCCCCTGTGCCAATGTTTGTTTTTTCAAGCAAAAAAGGTTTGTAAATAATGGCCCCAGAGTATTATCTGACAAACCAGTGTTCTGTTTCAAACACAAAACGAACAGATGCTACTTTCCTTATGCATCTGAATAATTGCAAAGTAGTGAGTGGTGCTGCTCTTTACAGTACTCAACAAGATTTGATCTATGAAAGTAAGTGCAACACTTTTTAATCACAATGTCTACCTTATGCGATGGTTTATGTTCACATGCAGAATCCTCTTTGCAGAAAGCAGATCTCACAATGAAATCCAATCAGGAATCACTATCAATGGTACAAGCAACAGTTTCTTGTAGTGCTTGTGACACTTGTTGGAGTGTACATATGAGGCAGGTAGAGCAACCAGAGCAAACAGCAGCAGGTTTTAAAGGGATCTTGTGAACAAAGAGCAAAGACCTGGGAATCAGGAGATGTGGATTCTCTTCCAGGGGCTGCAGTAAAATTACTGTGTAAGCCAAGGCAAGCCATCATATATCTATAGTCAAAATTAAGCCAGTCAGGCTGAAATATGAAGTGGTGTTTTTAATGTCTCTAATTCAGTGAAGTCCTAATCTGTGATAAGAGCCCCGTGAAACTGTTGTAGAAATGAATCTAATAATTAATAATAAAAGGAATCATTGAAAAATCAGGCAGAGGAGTTAGTTGTATTTGGTATATAGGAGAGCTGTTGCTTTTCTAATTCTAACCTATGTTTGTACTTTCCTCTTTATCATGTCAATGTTTGCAAGCAATAAAAGGGCATTATGTGCTGGTCGTTGCATCTGCTTTTGAGATAAATCAATGTTAGCATTCCAAAGGGTCAAGGAACTCTTCCAGGGCAAACAAATTCTGGAGCACTGATGCCAGATGGTGTGTATATAAAGCAGAAAATGAGAAAAGCAATTTACTGTGTTCCTGTTCCAGGGAGAAGTATCACCCAGAAGAACAGCAAAAGAGGTGAGAAACTACTGAGAAACTGGGGAGACAGTTTTTTCCTTTTCTTTATATCTGAAAAGTCTAGGTACATAGAGGAGCTGCAGTCCTTATTCCGGCAAAATTATTCCAAAAAGGTAACAGGAATATTTAACTAAAGAATGAAGGGTTAAATGAATAACATGTATAAAGAATTATGCATTGGTTTATGTAACAGGTTCTAGATTTATCTATATAGATCACTAAAATGTAGTCTGTGTTTAGACAAATTTTAGTCTCACAGACAAAATGTTTTTATCTTGCATTTTTGACCAAACTCTACAAAAGAAGCAGAAAATAAGGGATCAGATTCTTAAGTATAAATTAACATAGCCTCAACAAAGGCAAGTTATCAATGTGATTTATCCAGCTCAGGTGCTGACCACTACTAGCTCACTTGCAGTTGTATTAAATGTGTAATTTCCAAGTGTGTAAAACAACTCTGCAAGTTTCAGAACTAATCAATCTTTTCTACAAATCTAGTAAAGCAGTGGAATGTTTCTTGGAAGGGTTCAAAGATAAATTCAGGTCAGTGTAAGAAACTTAAAATAATTTTCTTAAATACTGAAAATTATAACATGTTTTCATAAATAGCCTGAACTGTTGGTGGCTTTTATCGCTTGCCACCGAACCTCAAAACCATGTACCAGAAGTATAAGTGTTCAGATATAAGCAAAGATAAAGAGAGAACATGTGTCTTAATATTTATGTGTGCCTTTGCTGGGCATATTTTATTTGGTTATATATGTAGCTTTTTTAAAGCAGTCCTTCTTTTTAATTTTACGGCTTCTCCTAGAAATAAAGGATATAAAGACTTCTCTCCATACAGGAAAAAGAACGGAACAACAATGCTGAGGTTTGCTGTCACCCTCTTTGCTGTCATAACATCATCTACCTGCCAAAAATACGGATGTCTGGAAGGGGACACCCACAAAGTGAAACCAAGTCCTGAGCCAAATATGCATGAATGCACTCTGTACTCTAAATGTAAGAGTGGTTTAATTTTTGCCAAATATAGTCTAGAAGTACAGCTTTGTACACACTAATTGTTTTGGCAGTTCCCTTACTTTCTCAAAAATATGTAAGATGCAGTATAAGTTGCATTTGAAAAGTTTCCTTCATTGGCATTTTGCTGCATGCAAACCAAGAGTAAGATTCTGGTTCTTAACAGATTAAACTGCAAAACTCTCATTGACTTCATTTATTATCTTTTTAAAATTCTGATGCAGCTTACTTTTCCTGTAGCTCCATCTACTTAAAAAAGTTTACAGCAAAGATTAATTTGGTTTATTGTGATTAAGTATAAAAACAAATTAATTGTAGCAGATACCAAATGGGAAATTCTGTAGTGAGCAACATGTAGTATTTACTACATTTCTTCAACTCTCTTTTTCATGTTTCATAGCTTTCAAAGTTAGTATTCCTCAGGATATAACATCTGACAGAACACTAGTAAAATTCTTGGGGCTCTCTGGGCACACCTTGAGAAAGCACTGTTGATGCCAGTCCACCTCACTTAGCATTTACACGGCTACTTCCAAAACCAAAAATGTTAGAGCTTGAGTACATCTTCTAGTTAGTACTAAGAGACTTTATCATGTTATGGACCAAAACAGATTCATCTTACTTTTTGAGTCTTCCAAATACAGTATTAAAGAAAATCCTCATTGCAAGATCTCTTTTTCATTCCTGACAGCTTCCTGTTGCTATGCAGACTTCACAGAGCAATTGGCTCATTCCCCAGTAATTAAAGTAAACAACAGCTACTGGAACAGATGTGGGCAGCTCAGTAAATCGTAAGTCAGCTTTGATGTTGTCTGTGTCCTGGTTCAATAGATCTATGCTGTAGCAGCCACAGAGCTAGGACAGTTCCTAGGTTGCCCTAGAGACGATGCCACCCACTAGTTCCCATCCTCTTGTATCCATACCTGACCAATGTCTGGCTCTTCTTCTCCTCTCACAAAAGCCCCATGAATCCCTAAGTATATACTATTTATGCAGAAGGATTCGTGCCATTTTTTCAAGAAAGGGTTATGTTTTTTCAAGTTTGCTTTCAGTGTAGAACCAGATCTAGCAATGCAAAGCACTCATAAACCCACTACATGACAACCACATTGCATCTCTGTAACTCTCCAAAGCAACCATCACATACCAGTGAATGTGACCCCTAGTCAATACAGACCAGGCTTCTTCCTTTGTCTAGAAAGCAGATTGACTAGATTATTAAATCTTGCAAATAAAATGCACAAGAGTCCAGAAATTAAACTTCTGAATATTTAGAATAAAAATTCTTGTAGTCCTGGGGGTTTTGTAACCATGAAGAATGTCTTCATAATTAAGATTTTTAGTACCCTGTTAGATGTTAGAGCTGTGAAACATGGCAAGTTATAGAAATAAAAGAATGAAAGTACAAAACAATTAAGCAAAAACATATGTGCAAAAGTAACAGCTATTGCCTGCCACTCCCAGAAGAGCAGCAACAGTATGCGTTTTTAAGTAACTTCAGCTGTGGGAAAATCTAAAGATTAATGAAACCATAAGGCTACAGCATAGAGGAAGTTTTGTACTATAGTTTTAAACTACATTTTATTATTGCCTGGAATTGTTCTTGCCAGGAAAACTCAAGGCCTCAAAAGTTTACGGAAAGCCTACACAAATAGGGCTGAAATATGCATGGAAACATTTGTGCAGTCTTTAGCTGGCTATGGTAATTGCACGGTCAGAGTCTGTACACAATGCCAAAGGAATGAGTTTGGAACCTAGACATTAACAGGGCGAAAGGATGCTTTTCTATGTATTTGTCCTAATCTGTACTATTGCATCCACATCAAAGCAGGCCTAGAAAACCGAGGCTATTGCCTTCCTTGATGCTAAGAAACAGGCTTATTTGTGGCTTTTCTCACCCACCACAGCTGTGAAGATTTCACAAAGAAAATTGAGTGCTTTTACCGGTGTTCTCCACATGCTGCTCGCTGGATCCATCCCAACTACACTGCTGCTATTCAGTCTGTTCCATTGTGTCAAAGCTTTTGTGATGACTGGTAGGTTCAGCTTTTTATCAAAGTGGTTTTATTTAGCTTTAATATTCCTGCATTACTTAGGTGTTGAGGAGCATGGGTGGGTGAAGCACAGATCTCCCAATCAAGTGGCAGTAAGATTAGATGGTATTGTACCACCTTTATGCCTTTTCTGTTGTTTTTCCTCTTCATTTCTTGTTTGCCATCTCTACTTTTTCCTCTGCTAAGCTACTACCCCCAAAATAATAGACACAGACTGAATGCAGGATGGAGTTACTAAACTGTGTCAGAGTTTAGTGACCCAGGGACAGCACCGCCCTGCTCTCTGCGAGGAAGCAGTGCAGTGGCATCAGAACTGCCTGACGTGATGGAGGAGCTCTTACCACATTGAAAGGCACTAACAGCAGTGAGGGCCTGCCCACGCGTTGAAAAGTCCATGCCTGTGAGTTACCATTTATGCAGTTAGCATTTTATATCTAAATACTTGACCATTATATGATACATTTCTTTTATATCTATAAAATGGAGTATGAATCATGAAAGCAGCCAATTCCTGTATGTTTTCAATTAATTCATACAACAAATTAGCTTAATTCCTTAATTTTTCACCCTTGGCCTTTTCTCTTCCTTTCCATCATCCCTCTCTCCAAAAACACTTCTAAAAGCCTGAATCTCAGAAAAACTTGCAGCCAAGTAATGCTAAAAATATTAATAGCAATGAGTAAGGATAACAGCATTTAATTTTGTTTCACAAAATACAGCATCAGGGAATCACATTACTTTTTGAGTGCAAGACATGTAGTAGGACAACCCAGCACCTGTCTGTCCTTAGTCTTGGGGCAGGAGCATTATATCCAGGTGGGGTACTGAGATTTTTTCAGTGGTCTCTGTCCAGCTTATATCTCTCCCTCCCTTTATCCCTTCCTCTCTCCCTGTTATGAGATGTTGGATCTTAAATAATGTCATATAAATCTCAGTCAGTACCATATTAATGTTGAGCCTGGTAACTAAAGTAAATAGTCTGTATGGTTAAATTGGTGTGAAGCATAGTACAAACAGCACAGCCTGTGTTCACACTATAGGATTATAACTGGTAGCATCCCTTGAAAGTAATGAACTGTGAATGTCTGAATCCCTTACTCTGCCCTGAAAATCATGGAAAACTATTTTAATACTTCTAAAAGGTTACAAAAGAGCTTTTCTTGGAAGCACAGAAAATACAGGACACACAGTAGCACATGGTCAGGTTCTCTTGTGCTGCTCTGTACAGTGCTTTCCCCAGTGGTTACGCAACTTGAATGTTATCGACACATGCATCCATTTTCACTCTCATCTTCTCTCCAAGGGCAAAGTCATGTATGCAGTGCAGTATTTTGGTAGGATTTGTCTTTAAATATGTCCCCATTGCTTTGTGCCAGAGAAGGAAACAGGAAGCATAGCTTGGATTTGTAATGGAAGATAGTGAGAAGGGCTGATGTACTTCTTAGCGTCCCTAGAGTTTCCTCTAGTGATGAATTTTATTTCTGTGTTAGGGAACTCCATGTGCCTCAGGAACAGATTTGTCATGTGCGGTCTTCCTTCCTAAATTTTTTGGTAATCTTCTAAACTGAATCCAGATTATTGACCACCTTGAAGACAAAGACTGAGACCTTGAATTTGCCTCAGTGCTCAGAATCTCAAAGCTCAGAACCAATTACCAAAATTTGAAAGCATTTGGATTTTAAGGCATTGGAGTTGCCAGTGAGCTTTAGAATAGATCTAACAGGCAAAGCAATATAATACCAATATCTAAAACAAATGTATCCCAAAAGAAGTAGCACACAAAGTCATCACCAAACTGCTATATCCAGTGAAACTGTAAAGACGAAAGAAAATATACACTGTAAGTTTAGTTTGCCTCTATGAACTGGTTTAAGCCAGCCTTAGTATATATGAGATTCATACCAAAGTGTACATGGTGGGTCAGTATTACATAGCAAAACCCTCAGTGTCCCCTGGGTATTGCCAGAACCTCCAGGTAAATAGCATTTTTAACTGTTGTTTCTGGAAAGTATAGGGGGTGTGACTGAGAGCTGCTGCACATGAAAAACTGACCTTTTCCCAGTATGGAGCCTGTGGCAGAGAGTAGGCTCTACTCTAAACAAAAACTGAACAATGATCTATTGCCCCTGTTGGCGTCATAGATGCCTGGCCTGAATCAAAAATGTAACGATGACCCATTACCGTGCATGCTCGTCTGTGTGCCTGCCTAATGCCAATGTCAAACCCATTCCCTCATCCTGCTTAAGGCCTGAGGCTAGAAAAGAGCCTGGACAGAATTCCCACTCTTTCTGGTGATTTAAAGTAACATTTCTTCATGTTCTATTCACTGGAGTCCCTTTAGCGTGCTGTAACACTGCTAGTGATGTGACCTACTTTCTCTACATGCCGTGAGTGTGCCTGCTGCATACTGTATGTCTTTGTGGCCAGAAATGTGCAGAGGATTCTGAATGAGCAGTGACTTCATTTAAAAGAAATTCATCTGACTAGCTTGGGGCCTTCCTTTTCTTCCTATTGTCTTAGGATTCCTTGTTCCCACTAGTCCTAAAACTATTGCTTTTGAAGGAGCCCGATGTACAAGCCGTTTTCTGATCCACCTGTGGAAGGGCCCTATGACCTTTAAAAGAGAAACATCTAATTAGAAAAAAGGGGGGGGGGGGATTTTAAAATAAAAGCATCCTGCCCCTTGTGCACAGGAAACTAGTATGTTCAGGGCAGATCTTTTGAGTATTTATGTTTCTCACAGGTTTTAATGAATGTTTGAAGAAACCACTTACGTGTTTCTGGACAGCAGAAATCAGATTTTTCATAAGTCATGATTTTTCACAAACTTAGCTTCATAATTACTTCCATTGGGATAAAGAAAAGCTCATAACAATGGAGTTATGCCTTGCTACCTGCTTATATAACAAACCACAGTCAGGCAATAATCATAATTAGGAAACATTTCATCTGACATTTCAATAGATAATAGTGAATAAAAATATAAATATTTTAATAAACATATTTAATTCAAATTCCTGAGGAAACCAGATGCATAGCATGAATACCCCAGTTCAGTAAAACTCTGAAATACATGTTCATAATTTGAAAAGTATAACTGAAGGTGACACTAATTTCAAAAGAAGCCATTCTGCCCTCTCCCGAGCCCCAAGGGCTGCTCATTTTTTCCCCTACCCTGTCCCCACCCATGTACCAGTGGCACTGTCTGACAGGCCGTGAAGCAACCCTGGTCTCATCTCATGCCTACGTGGCTTGAAGAATCAAAGGCTAGTTGTTGAATCTGATGCTGGTATATGGAGAGTTCATAGATGGTGATTAACAAAAACTTTGCATTGATCCTCCTAATTGGCATGCCTTCAAGCAGTCACAGTGACTAGCATTAGAGAAACAGCCGTCACTGGGGAGTTACCTCTGTGTGTCTTTCTCACTCAGGGTACTCACAGCAACTAACAAACAACAAACCAATTATTCTTATAGTCCCTAGTCCCAAATCCAGTCATGGCACAAACTGGTAGGATCTGCCTATTAGCGTCACATAATATTAATTTATCAAATTGCAGCCTATATTTCCAGCAGAGCCCCTACCTCTGACAGCAAATTCATGGATGAACACATTTGAGAATACGTGTCACCTGCCTTAGACCTGTTCAGTTCAGGCCCTGGTTACCTTCCATCTGTTACTGCTCTTTCTCCCTCAAAAAAAGCCCAGAAAACCTGTGTGAAGGTTCTGCAGATGTGCATGTTCTTACCTTTCTGCATGTGCAAATGTACTGCAATGTCTAGTTCTTGTAGTTCTGTGACTACATGACAACTTCATATTTCATTTTAAAATGTAAATCTGCAGCCCTCATGAGATCAAACTAGTTTTGGAAACGTGACCCTGAAGATTAAAAATAACAAACAGAAAATATATCCAAAGGCATTAATTATAAATACCATGCTGAACTACACTAACTTTTTGAAAGTCGTGCTTCATGGTTTTGGCACTCTCCATTACTAGTGTGAATAGTCCACCCGAAGACTAAATTTAAGTAGATGTTAACTGATTTGCAGAAAGTGATCCCTAAGAAAGGTAAGAGCCAAAATGTAGAACATAAAAAGAAGTGGAGGGAAGGAAGGAAGGAAATTATGTAGGATAATGGTAAGTCATGAGATCTCTCATCACATAGACCAGCCAGTTGCATACTGTACTCATTCCAGGCCATTTATAGGCTTTTTTTTCACATTACCACTTACAAGTTAAAAATAACTTAACATTTAAATTTTAGACTTATACCTTACAAGACTCTTATCTTTCCTCCTTCACTTCAAGTTTAACTTCTTTGAAAATGTTGTTCTGAGGCTGACAGCCTATTAGTTTATATGATTTTTTTGTTTGTGGATTTTCCTTATTTCAGTGCACGTTCCTTGTAGCAACCCCCTGCCCAGGAAATATCATTCTTCATTTCCCATACTAATTCATAAATACAAACTTTCCCCACATCTCCCTCAAGTGACAGTTCATTCTTAGTGTACCTGTGCTGTCACAATATTGAACATCAACATCGGTGAAACTCCCTCCCACACAGTATTTCCTCCACTCAGTAACATCAGCAAACATAACCAAGCAGCAAACATTGCATGAATGAGCGTTGCTCCTCACAACATGAGCCCTTCACTTAAGCCTGCGAGTATAAAATGTAGTGGGTGAACTGTTTAGTTTTCATGGGGATTTAGGTCTTCCTGGCCAGCTCAGAGTTTATGTACATGTCAAACTAAGATAATGCACACATTTCTTGAAGATCTGTTGCTAAGCTGCACTGTGCAACTATACAACGTTACTGGCATAGCCCACATAGACTTTTTGAGTTGAATCTGAGTCCACTGGAAAAAAGTGAGAGAAATAACTGTATCTTCCACACTAACCTCCATGAAGGTATGAAGCCTGCAAAGATGATTCCATATGTGTTCATAACTGGCTGACGGACTGGGAATGGGATGAAAGTGGAGAAAACCACTGTAAGAATAAATGTATTCCATACAGTGAGGTAAGAAAACCTGATCAACTGGAGCAGAAAAAATGGCATTGAGTTCTTTTTTTTTGTCCTGAATATGTGGGTGTAAAATGCAACAGGTGAATTATTTTTACTTCAGCAGTTTCAAGTCATACCTACATCAGACTTTTTAAGTATATAAATTTTAAAACATTTATATTTATGTAGATTGCTTACTGTAATTATATATATGTTTAATTAATCACTATTCAAACCACTTGTGAAACAAAAGTAGAAGTTCAAGCAGCACTGATATTTTAACCACAGTGGGGTTTAGAAAGTAAAAGATAAATGAACTTTGTTCATACAACAGAGACACTGAGATGCATTTTATAAGGTTCCTTACATAACGTGGGGCTTTACACACCTCTGTCTTTTCAAATTGGGACGTAAGTTCCCAAATCACTAAGGAATTTTTAAGGTTTTCTTGCCTATTAGATATCTTTGCCCTTTCCTCTATTTTACCTTGTTATGTTCAAGTCCTTCTCCATCCTCCAAATCCCTAAGTCCTGACATTCTTCTAATTGTCTCCCTTTTGCTCTCCATAGACCTGTCATAGCTCTGATGTATGTTCTCCATTGTGTCTACCAATGGCTAGGCAGAGCTAACCTTGTTCTATGTAACTCTGATGGTTAAAAAGCAGCACTGACAAGCTTTCTGAGAGCTCATCCCATATTTCTGAGAAGGTTTAATGGTTGGGATAACTAATTTTATAAGCAAAAGTGTATACAATGAGAACTGACAAGACTCATAGGAGCAAGGTTGCCAGGAAACTGATCTACAGACCTTTCAAGAGTCAGGATTTTTTCTAGTGACTCAAGTAAGTTTAGCATCAAGACAATGTAATGCAGCTTAAAACTGCTATACTTATTTGAATATTTTTAACAGTTGAACTTCACTAAGTCCATGAAAACTGTTCAAATTGCAGAAGTAAATGAAATTTAAGTGTAGTGCTTAGGGACTGGTAGTAAGGCTTTCAGAGATCCCAGATTCATTGTTTTGAATTCAATTCAAGTGCATGTACTTCCAGAAGTCAGTTCAGCAACTGATATAAGTGGCAGTCACAGACCAGTTAGTGCAGGATTGCTGTCTGCCTTGCAAAAGTGACACTAATCAGCAGGCTCAGGAAGGTGGCCAAAAAACAAATGGGCTGCGGAAACTTACAGCTTAGTTTCCCAGATATGCTAAATCATCAGTAGTTCCAGATGAAGTGAAAAACGAAATGATAATATCTGTAAATAATCTCCAGTCCCCGGTTCAAACTGTCCCTGGTCCAGAGATAGGAGTTTTCAACCTTGTATTCCCTTGTACTTATTTCTTAAAGAAAATATACCATCTGCAGGGAAAAACATGCAGCAAATCCAAAGGTCTTATCACTTGAAGCCAGGCGCAGCTATTCCTAAACTAAATGGAACCACACCCTAAACTGCCCATATTTTTCACCAAAAATAGGCTTGCATGGTAAGTAAGAATAAAGATGAAGTTTCTTCAGAGAAATTAAAAAAACACATTTCCCATATGAAAATTACATGATACACAAACATTAGACTTGCGTGGTTTGGACTCAACTCATGGAAAAGAAAGTTACTGTTACCCAGAAGCACAAAGGGTTCTTCAATGTCAAGAGCGCTGTGGACAGATGCTTACTTTCTTTTGAAGCCCTCGGCTCATACGGAGGAGCAGTCAGCAGCCCTACATTTGACATATACAAGTGGTTGTAAGGACTATTTGGAACAAATGCTGAATATGGAACAAATGCTGAATATTAAGAATGCCCAGTGGATCATAGCCAGTTTTAGCCTAGCTGAAATGAGGCACATTTTGTCATTGTTCTCCCAGCTGAGTGCTCCCCAAGCAATGTTAATGCACAGACTAGAACATTTTCCAAGCGGCTGAAGAATCAGAATCCTTTGCAGTAATTTAGGGACACGTTTGGTAAATGGGCTGTGTGCACTGTTTGTTTGCTGCAGCATTCTGGCTACACTCTGATCTTTAAGCAAGTTAGGAGGAAGGTCAAAATAAAATTACCAATTTAGCAAGTAGAAGAGCATGAATACATGTTACAGAACCTGTGGGACACAAGAATAGGATGTAGCCATGTCTCTTGCATACAGACCTAAGAAAACCCACATGACAGCTTTTAATACTTTCTGGAATTATTAGCTAAAAGCAGGTAGAGATCCAGGAACTGTACAGGAGCTGGAACAAAATGTCTAATGGTGCTTAAAAGCACGGAAATAGTTAGAAAGAAACAGCTAAGATCTGCCTGCCCTCAGAACACATGGAGAGAACTAGATGCAGCAACCTTTCCATTTCTGGCCCTGTATTGCTGTCAGTGCACTAGCCAACCTCCACTCTCCTCCTCCAGCAGCTGCAGCATCCGTGGATTGAGCCCTGGACAAAGATGGTGTGAACTGAAAAGCTATTTTACAGACTACAGTGTCTTTGGGGCTATTTGGAATGGACTGTCTATTATTCACAAAGGATAGATTTTTAATGCAAAAGCAATGATAATGATTTCTTCTCATCTGCCTTCCTGCACAGTATAGGTCAACATAGTTTTGCATGTGGGGAGACAGGGAGACATCTCATAAGAAGAACTTGTTGCAGAAAATAGGTGGAGCAGAAGAAGCTGCAGGACTACAGATGCCCAGTCCCACTTCCACATAATAGACTTAAATCTGTAATCATTAACTTTTTGCACACGGAGCAGCTTCCAAGCAGAAATCTCCCAACCACAAAGACAGGGCATCTTCTCCGAGATTCACAGTGTCAGATCTTTATATGAGCTGTCAATGACAGTAAACCAGTACACCATCCAGAAATTACAGCACAAAGAGAAACACTACAGGATTAAAGAATCAGTGTCACATGCAAGGACTACTTGTACTATTACAGATGAAACATAGCTTCCTCCAGAGAGATGCTGGTGACATGGTCAAGGTGAATCAGTCAGCCATAGAGCCCAGCAGTCCTGCTGCCTGGCCCAGTGTTTCAGTCATTAACATTCCCACTCCTTAATTCCAAAGGCTGCTACTCCTGCCATCACTCCCAGCCCCAACTTGATTCTTAGCTTTGCTTCTGGGAGTACCTAGAGCTTCCTTTACAGAAACAGAAAAGATTGAACTTCAACCAAAAACACATGGGAGAAATGCCGGCGAGATAAAGTGTGTATCCTGCCTACTTTGTGGCTGGACGCGATAACTCCTAAGCTAATACTCTTTAGGCAAACTCAAGCTGGGCAGACAGAAGGTTGTCACAATGTGAGCTTGGCAAACAAGAAATATCTCTGTTGTGTGGTTGTACAGATCCTATGACACAGACCTTACAAAACGATGTAGTACCAAGAAGAGGACAGGTTCAGTCACAGAGAGTGCAAGAAGCTGCAGTTTACAATTTCGTGAGCCAGAAAGGCCACTGCAGCACTGGACACAGCACTTCAGAAGCTTGAAGAAAACCTTTCTTCAAGCAGTTTCTAAGTTATGTCCCTTCTCTTTGTCTGTGAGGTCCTGCCCAGTCACGATGTACATTGCAGCAGGCACAGCAAGAACCAATGGAGCTGTGACTCCACTGGACTGTAGCCTGTAGATATAAAGATTCCCGTATTCAAAACACTCAGTCTGGTGCTTTCAGCACTACTCAGATCCCAAGGCATGTCAGAGTGTCCTGACACGCCACAAGTTGTACAGCCTCACACACACAGCTTTGGTCTGTCAGACCCAGAAAGCTCACTGGGCTGTCAGCCCCAGGGGGGAAACAAAGGGCTGGCTGTTGATCACTTTGCACTTTGTATAATCACTTGCTTTCACAACAGGCAAATCTCTTTTGCCAGTGGTGGGACTGGATAACATTTTAAGATATCTCAGAAGTGGTGAAGCATGGCATACAGTAAGACAGTGAATGACTGCAGGCTGCTTTTTTATCTAGTACCAATTTTTAAAAAGTGAACAATGTTTATCAATTGGATACAAATTGATTTTAACTCAATTCTTTTTAAATGTAATTGATGCTTTTCTTATTTGACTCACAGATGTATGCAAATGGGACTGACATGTGCCAGAATATGTGGGGGGAGTCATTCAAGGTGAGCGAATCCTCCTGCCTCTGCTTGCAAATGAACAAGAAGGATATGATGGCAATGAAGTATCTCCTCTCCGAAAGCTCAGAGGAAAGCTCCAGCATCAGCAGCAGCGAGGAGCATGCCTGCCAAAAGAAACTCCTGAAGTTTGAGAAACTAGAGGGAGAGGAAGGGGAACAGACAAGATAAGTGCTGGTGGATGTATGTCAGGACAAGAGAAATCATCGTGGAGGCTGGGGTCAGGGCATCACGCCAGCCTGCTTTATCCCTTACTTCCTAGAACATAATAAATCAATGGCTGGTTATATTAATCTTTCTCTGATGTTTTTGCATCTGCATCACAAAGCTCACAGACAGGTTAGCACAGGTGTAATCTTGTGACTTGAACAGCTAGAAGCCTGAAGGTAACATCTTGGGGTTGACTTTCAAAGAGGAGAGGCACAAGCAGCTCCTGCTGACTTAAGGTGGAACAGTGAGAACTAGAGACCTCTGGAAGGCCATGCCAGTAATGCACCAAATCTTCAACCCAAACCCTTCATTAGCATAGGCACACAGTACTCCTGTCACAAGTTCCCATGTGCCTGGCTGTGCTCAAATAAAGAAGAAAAGCTGCAGGCAGAAATAGGTCAGTGAGCCTGGCTACTGACCACTGAAAATGTATTCATTTTGTATCTATCTCAAAAACATTCTTGCAAAACAGGGGATTGTGGTGTACTAGATAAATCCCCGGACCCATATATTGCCAGTCCACAGTATGCATGGTCTTTTGCACTAGGCTTTTACCTTAAACAATAGCAGTACCAAAGTCTCCCACAATATGAATTTGAAGCATAATTTTGAGTGCAATTAATCCCACTTAATGATTCCAAACAGAATGGTCTCTGACAAATGGAAGTGTCAGGGAGGACCCCAATTAGGTTTCTCACATCAGTAATTCTGCTTTCCAGCATCACTGTTACAGTGAAAGTAAAACCAAAATCTGCACCAGTCCCAGAGGGACTCACCAGGTAAGGACAAATGAAATCCTGCTTTCACTTGGGCATCCATAGTCCCTCTGATATCGCAGTAGAGCGGGCAAGTCTGTGCCATTGTAAACAGCCTTTCATAGTGGTAGCACCAGGGAAACTATGAGAAGGATTTAATTTGGGGGGGCAGATTGTGAAAATCAGCATCATCTCAGTGCTTGCTATGGAGCTAGGCACCTTACAGCACTTAAGGATCCGGCCCACAGTCACAACAATAACTTGGCACATCCTGTTAAACTAAAAGAATCTTAAAAATCCAACACACTCTTTACTGGGCTGTTTATTTATTTGAAAGGTTTCACACAGCTGCAATAGTAATGCTAGACTCATTAGGTCATGCTCTGCTTCCAACCAGCTTCTCAGTATATTTAACAATGGACTAATACCTACTAGCACCAAATTGTTTTACAATCATACTTAGCCACATCTGTATTTCATGCTAACTCAGTTTGTCAGTTATACTGTTTGAAAAGAAGGAATAAGAATTTGGTCTTCTGTAAAGCTCTGACAGTCCTTTTTCCCCTATTTCACTAACTCTATTCTGTCCTGTCCTTCTTTATTGCACCTGAATCACAGCAGAAATTTTCCTGCTCTTTATTTTGCTCTGCCCAAAATTCAAGAATTAATTACCCGCTCTCACTGCCATAACACCGACTTTTTCTGTATCACCATGGCCAAAGATTTCCTTCATGTTCTTCGTAAAGTATAGCACAATTGTCTCTGCCTGTGTCTCTGCTCTTTTTCTTCCCATTCCACTTTATTCTCTTTGCTCTGGCTAAATTACTCTTGAAACCACACTCAACAAACAATTCTTCCATGCTTAGTTTCAGGATGACTGATGAGACTGGTTATGCATGCCTTTGAACAGCACTGGATCCTACAGGAGCTAAGGGACCGAGACCATTTAGCTTCTCTTCATAACTTTCCCACTCACTCATGATGTACCCTAAGCAAACCATTTAACTCTTTTGTGACACAAATAATTTTTCAGGGCTACCATATTTCCTCTAGGTCATGTCTTTTCTAAGTCAAAAAGTCAAGAACTACTCAGTTGTCCCTGGCATTGAAATTGTCTCATACATCTTGGTCATTCTTTCATTGATCCAGATATGTTCTATTCGAATACAAGTTATCATCCAGAAAGACTTTCAGTGTTGACTTAAACTCCAAATAATGGAGAATTGTCCAATGTACCTGATAATTTGTTTCCTCAGTGTTAAAGATTATCCCTAATTTAACATTTGTTGTTTAAGCTTTCAGCCACTGTTTTTTGTCAAAGCCTGTCGTATTGAACAGCTCTTCAGTATTCAGCATTGCTCAGCAGCATATACACTGGATCAAATTGCTTGTTAGCAATTAGCTCTACCTTAGCTCTATTTAGTTTACCTGTCACTATAAGACATTCCCTCTCTCCTTAAATCATACTTCTGGTTCTTCTCTGTACCTTCTCAAGTCATGAATATCCTCCCTAAATCATACAAATAAAAGCCATACTCCATGGCAGTGTTAAGGGTGACCTACAGAGAGAGCATCGTGTCCCTGCCCCTCCACACACTTCTCCCTAATTGCACTGCTCGTGTCTACAAGAGCATCATTCTGATTATTTGCATGCCTCCAGTGTCCATGTGTTATGATTCCTCATTTTTTGGGGGGCATTACTCTTTTCCACTATACAGCTCCCTGATTGATCCCAGAGGTGTGAACTGTGATCTTAGCTCTTAGGCTTATTGCTTTGAACTTGTTTGTATTGCAAAACCTTCATGTGAATATACTAACCTTCCTAAGCCACTGTTTGCTCTGTCTAGCTGCTTTATACTCACAGTAATTTACATCTTAGACAATCTCTGTGTCACTCAGAAATGCTATCAGTGGTGATTTTACATTTACAGAAAGGCTAAGATAAAGCAAAATAAAAAATAACACAAATCACTAAAAATCAGACTACAACAGTACACCGTGAAGGTGAACCAGGGAAAAGAAAGATCCAAGTTACTGATGATTGCAGACATCCGCAGCTAACGCTGACCTGATTTGGTAAGTGCCTGCTCAAAAGCAGATGCCCTCTTTCTGGGCCCACACTGGCCCAGACAACTGAAATGTCTCTGTGTTTAGTGACTCTAGACTTGACGAAGATCTTTATCAAAATGTCACAATGGTAGATCAAACGCTTTGTGAAATATGTTGTGAAATATGTTTCAACGCTAATCTGTAGGAAACAGACTTACAACCTTTATCAATAAATTTAATTGGATTTATCAACCAGACGATGTTGATAAAAATAAAAATTATTGCCAATTATTGACTTATTTATGACCTGGCTAAATGTCAGCTTTTGTACTGTGCTACTGGGACTGGTGTCACGTTAACCATAACACAGCTAGCTGGGTCATCCTGCTTGCTCTGTGTATTTAATTTTCTTTCCTTAAACATTGGCACAATACTATGAGTCTTCTGAAATTTCACTGAAATGCTAGGCAGTATTACAAATGAGATCTCTCTTGACACTTCTGTTAGAGCTTTTTAGTATAGGTTATCTGAGCCTGCTGCTTTACAATTATTAATGTTACTTATGATGATGAACCTCATCTTTAATTACTTGCAGACTGAAAAGGATTTCATCATCCTTCTGTGATACAAATAATTCATCCTGCATATATGTCAATACTAAGCATTATTAACACAACTTGCCCACTGTATCTTGTGCCATTGCAAGGCTTTCTTTGTCAGGTTACTCAGTTGTTTTCACCTTCAGTTTTGTTGTGCCAGCCACAATTTCCTGTAGTACCTTTACAGTCCTCTCTATTTTTATAGCTCATAATTCTCTGTGGATATTGATTGCAATATAGCTTCCTTTTTTAAAAATAATAAGCATTAGTAATTATGATATTTTCAACTTCTGTTGCATTTTTCATGTGCAAGTTTCACTCAGAGCATTTTATAAATATTCATAAACCTTCAAAATATACCTGAGAGAAAAATAAGCAGTGAGCAGCAAACTGAGTCAGTTGGAGACAGTCAGTAAGAGACTTATCTGATCATTACAAGTGTTGCAGAACTAGGACTAGCACGGACAAGTTCTGTTTCAGAGCCTTATTTCACACTGCAAATGGAGTTGCACTTTGTAAGGTGATCCTTGGGCAAAAGTTATTATGCAAAAATTATAAAAGAGATTTTGTAAAACAAAATATTGCAAAAAAAAAGAGCATCCAAAAATAGAACAAGTTATTAAATGCATTTCCATGCACCTTGAAGGATAACAAAATTATAAAAATAATAATTATTAGATTATTTAAGGCAAATAATGTCAAAACAGGCCAATTTCCCTTGCTGAGATACAACCAGCCTGCAGAAAAAGGGAAAGCTGTAGATGACATATGGCTTTTTAAGAGTTTTGGTAACATTTGATGTAACATTCTGATAAGCAAACCGAGAAAATCAAAGTGCAAACAAAATCACCATAACACAGGTGCACAATTGGTTAAAAAATAGATTAAAATATTAATATGAATATGTTGTCATTAAACTCAGACAGGTCCTCTGTTAGGAATCCCAAAGGGTCCATTCTGATTCTAGTCAATGCTTTTGTTTACTCAGACAATGAAGTAGACATTTTGCAAGCACTTTGAAGGACAAGATTAGAATAAAAGCGATCTTTCTAACCAGAGAACTAGTCCAAGCCTCCAAAGCTAAAATTCTGAGAAGGGAGATGAAAAATGCTTGCACCGAGGAAAGGTAAATCAAGGAAAAAAAAATCATCCGGGGAAACAGATGGCAAGGGAACAGCAGCGCAGCCAAGGACCTGGGATGCATAGTAGCAACCTGTGCCATTTACACTTGAAATGTTACACTGTGGAAGTTTTCATCTTTTAAGGCTTTAGTATATGCAGAGCCCTGGAAGTCCTGACTCATAAAGCAAGCAGATGCAGGACCTACAGACATCCTACTAACAGTTACTCAGAGTTTGTGACGTATCTCACATTCCATGGAGGCGCTGCTTCTGGAATGACCCCACTGCACACGAAGGCTGTGGAATGTGGTGGGTATCAGGCAGAGTTTAACTCTATCCATCTTTTTAATAAAATCAGCTCACAAGCTCTGTCAACACAAGTGCAATACCTTCTAGGAGAGCAAAGATGCTCCTGGTATATATCTAATGATTATATAAAATGAAGGGAATAAAATTAGGTGAATTTATGTGCATTTGCTGGTTATTTTCCTTCCTTTTTTCTGTTTGGTTTGCATAACTTGGAGTTATTTTAAAAAATGCCACATGCTCTAGACAGCTCATGGGTCTGTTGTGTATTTGCTCTACTTTATTATCCAAGGAAACACAGCAATTTAGACAAGTAGAATTAAGTAAAGAGTCCAAAAAGCATTAGGATTTGGATTACAATTTGAAACATTGCCAAACTTTACTAATGGCAAGACTAAAGTCCCACGTGCCTGAAGGCTGATAATTCTCAAGCACAACTCATTTTTCCTTTTCACAAGAAAAGACCTGCACCTTTGATAAAGTCACCTTAGCGAGCAGGTCTAATTCAGTGTGAAGCTGCAGGACAACTCTAATCAACAGCGGGAAAAGAGCCAAGCTATGAAATGAATCAGCTACTTCGGATAAATGTGAGGACACAGTTAGGATCAGACCCCAACAATCTGGCAGCTTTCAACATCTCCAAGAAAAAGTTGCAGCGACCCCCTACTACTAAGATTTAACTTCTCAGAGAAATGAGGGGGGAAACTCTCTCTGCCGCACAGTTTTGCTTCCCTTTAGCTACTAAAAGCATATTTCTCCTGCCTCTGTTTTGATCACCAACTGCTATCCGAGTCAGTATTCTTTTGGCCTCTTTCCTTGGAAATGCATTGAGCTCTCTGTGGAGTTTGCCTTGGTTCCCCTCTCAGACAGCTGTGATTAATTCAATGTTCAAGATCTTGAGTTAATTCTCTCATTAGATCACTTTCCTTCTTCATGGAATGATTATTCCCACAGGAGAAATGAGAAAGACTAAAACAATATTGTGCTAGTATCTGACACACTGCATCCAGGATGTTTACTTTAAATCAAATTGCCTGGAATTGCTCCAGATCTATGGCTTAAACGCAAGAATCTTCTAACTGGTGGGGAACTGTAGCCACGCATGTTGCACAACATTCCCAGTTTCACTGGAATTCCTCCAAACTTCCTGCTAGGTAAGTGTACCCAGAACACGAACCTCTCCACACAAGTAGGTCAGATGACACAATCCTTTCATTGCTAGGGCATAGACTTAAAAAGTTTTTTTTCCTTTTTTTATTACTTTTTATCATACACCAATCACGTTTCTACCCAACATTACCGTGAAGGTGAAGCCTGGAGCACACAGCAGTGAAACACTGCCACTGCTCCTGAAATCACAAGCCATTATCTCTGCATTACTCACTGGGAATGTCACATTCCCTCTGCAGGCTCTTGCAGCTCAGACATGCTCCCCACTTTTGCTGCGTGCCAAATGGCTCCCCGGGGTATGGCTGGTCATTGGAGGGCATCGCCCCTCTCATCTGGACTCTAGCACAGCCTGCTTCTCAGTACCTTTGGTGCAACGTGGATACTTGGGAGAGTTTCTCAATACCCAGTTCAAGAATGCTAAACCTGTCTGGACTGACAACTCTGATATCAGGCAGTTGCCTTAACATCACCTTTACCTGAAGCTGTATTACAGTGACAGTAATAAAAATATTTAATTACAAATTCCAAAATAGACAAAAAAATCACAAAGGCTTCTAAAGAAGGAGAGGAAAGGAGAGGAGAGGAGAGGAGAGGAGAGGAGAAAGAGAATCATTCAGCAGGGCACTTCAATGAGCTTTACAGTTTCCCTAGCCATTAGCAGTTCAGCTAAGAAACGGACAGAGCCATCACCACCTTGCTAGTAGTGTGAAAAGTTTTCACACAAGCCCTATATTCTGGGGCTGCCTGTGCAGAAAGACTAGCTTTGGGGACCCCTCTTACTCTCCATCTTTAGGTCAATTCCAGTTCAGACCTCTACCCTACACATACACGTAATCATCAAGATTCATTAACCCTCACAGGAACGAAGGTAATAGCTCTTGGCCCTGGCCCAAACCTGCCAAGAGAGAGTGTTCTCATGCCTGGCTTAATGTGTTATATCACTGGGAAGAACAATGCCTTTACCCACTGAGATGGGAAACATTCAGACCCTGAAGGGAAGCTTCTTCATCCACTAAAGTTTATGTATCACATAAAATCGTAAGCTGACAACAGGTTCATGCAGGTATCTAATTAGAATCTAGTGCCTGTAGCTCATTAGAGGCTTTTGACTGAGTAGACAACATGATAACCAGTCCCACTGGGGTGATAATGGGTTAAACACCATTGTCTCAATGGTGTTTAACCATTCAAACTTCAAATACCTTGAAAGTACCCAGGGACCCTCTTCTCTCCTCCATGTTGCGTGAGTGTGAACCCCAGCAGCCTCTCTCATCTCACCCCTACAAGGGGCTGCAAATCCATCACGCAGCACCTAACACCACTGCTCCACTAAAGTGTGCATCAACAGAGACTGCTGATCTGCATCATTGCCTTGGGCATGCAATGGCATCCAGAGTAAATGGGACACCTGGGCAAACGTAGGCCTTAACAGAGAGAAGGTGTCTTGGAAGCGTAAGAGATGTAGCTTAGTGCACTACAGATATTTCTAGTCCTCATAATCTCTTGGTGGCTCTGTACTTCTGCAATTTTGGCTTCCCTAGGAGAAGTTAGAGCTATGAAACTTAGGGAAGTGGAGCAAAAATGTTTGTATCCTATGAAGGTTTTGTGACCTGGACACCAAAACACAAAGCAAGCTCCTTTCCATTTAGGTGAGGCTGTCCAACACCTCTCCTCTGATAGGTCAAGTGCATTAAAATACAAGTAGTAACTACAGTGGGTAAATAGTAATTAAAACAGTAACTGACTGTACCACTGAAAGATTATAGCAGATGCCTGAGCACAGAGGACAAAGTGCAGAGATGCACTGCAGTTTGGAACGGGAAGTGAAGAGTTCACAGCCATTGAAACTGAGGGAGGAATTTGACCTGGCACATTCTGGTTGACTTTCATGGAAAGTGGCTCCCTATCACAAAACATCCCACAGAGTTTGTCACACCTACAGATACTCAAGGCCTGAGTTTCTAGTCTCCTCTGCAAGAGAGAATTTTAGCAGCCAAGTATGGTAAGGATTGAATACTAAGTCAAAATGATCCCCAAAACTATAGGTATAATGGAGAGGCTTCTAACTAGGGGCAGACAGGCAAAACTGCGCTTTCAAATAAATTATTTTTCTTTTAGTTTCTTTGAGACTAAAAGCCCTCCATCCTCATGGAGTTCAGGGGAAAAAAAAAAACAACAAACAAACAACAAAAAATCCCTTAGATCCAAGAAAGCTCTTCCTGTAACAGAGAACTACAACACCCACACATGCAACACCTTTTAGCTGCCCATTTTTGTTGCATATTCAAATGTAACAGCACCATCTGCAGGATTTGAGAGTGGGAGCACATACACCTTACTCAGCTCGGCAGAACGTCTTCCAGGCATCTGGAAAGGTTTTCCTGAGAAGCCTTCAGCCAGGGAAATCTGATCAGCCACGGGCCTCTGGGATAACACAGGGAGGACGGCAATGCTTCATGGCGCTCTGGCACAGCACAGAGGTTTTTCAAGAGAAAGCCTGAATAGGTTGGTTGTGAGATTCTTCTCCCTGAGGGGTTTTGGTACAGTGACAGCAGCAGTTCTGTGCAGGCATGAGCAGTGTGACACGTTGAGGAGCACGGGGCACGCCTTTTTTGTCACCTGTCCTATATGTCAGTCAGCATTCATCTCACTTATTGGCAAATACCACGTTAGGGGCCTATTAAATTAAAATTGAAGGCATTTGTAATTCCTTCACTGCAATGACTGTCATTCTTGGTGTTAGTTAATCACAAGGCTCCTCATTACACAGTGAAATTTCACACTGTCAAATGCACTTTCAGACTTATTCCTGAAAATCTACAGCTTGTTTTGGGAGATGCACAATAGTCCACCTTGTACAGCTTCTGTGTGGCTACAGAAGCAACATGCTGAAGCAGTGCCCTCTTCTGGAGGCAGAACCGTTCGACCACATTTATACAGGACAGGCCTTAAGGGCAAAATTAGCAGTCTCAGCAACACTATTTTCTGTCTGTAAATTTGGCGCTATGGTGTGAAATCCTAGTACTGGCCAAGTGTCCAACAGCTGACATCAGCCAGCGACTGAGCCACTGGCATTTAGGAGAATTCTAAGCCTTTTACTCACAGGCCACTTCCGATGAATAAAATGTCAGTGCGAGAGGGGTCTGGTTTCTTTTACCGATTCATCAATGAAAGAAAAATCTCAATGCATTTATTAGCCTAGCTTAAAATTTATACTGAGTTATATCAGCATGCATCCAACTGTGTGTGCTTGCAAAAACCTTATTTTTCTAGCTAGATCTATATTTTCTATGGGGTTTTTTTAAGACCAGCTTGAAAGGTAATTTTACCACTCTACTGTCAAGAATGTAATGCTGATGAACAGAGAAACCAACAGTCCCCAGAGAGTATCACGATTCAGATTCCTTCCAGAAGCACATTTAAATGTTATTACAATGAAACGCCGAATCATGAGAAAAGCCTGAGGGGCCACGACCGTTGTAACTGTAAGCAGACATGTTTTTCTTTCCCAGTCTCACAGTAAATAGACATGGAAGCGTTCCAAGAGGCTCTCTGATTGCTTTTTGCTTTGGCTGCACGTCATGTTGCTCGAACAGTTGTGGAAAACTCAGGAGAGACGCTTTTCTCTCAGAATCAGTGCCAGCTCTGCCAGACCCAGTGACCGCGTGTGTGTAACTCAGTATGTGATGCCCATCCCTCGGTCAGCGCTCAGGCATGCAGTGACTCAGTGCATTATAGGGACGAAGATGGGAGCATGCTCTGCCTCAGGATCAGTGCCGACCCCTGTGGTCCACATGGTACTGCCACAGGACACTGTGATGGAATATCTGTGCTGGAATGAAGAGGAAGGCCCAAACGTGGCATCACACTACAGAGAAAGAGAGTGCGTGGGCTGGCGCTGCCTCCAGTCAGCGCTGGCTCCGACCCCACAGCCCTGAGCTAACGACAGGCAGTTCCCCCCCCCTCCCATCTCTGGGGTTCCCCCGGGGCAGGTGGTAGCTGTGGTTTCTCCCCAACACCGCCATGTTTCTCTCTCACAAGCACACATTAAGGCGGCCGGGAATCCGGTTTGCAAAAGTACGCCCGAGGGGAACGTGACTGAGGGACAGAGATCGTGAAGGCAGTGAATAAGGTGACAGCGCATCTGCCGCTCACCAGTTACCTCAGCACCAGGCGCAGTGAGTGAACTTAGCAGGGGACCAGCTTTAACCACGGACAAGTCAGCTCCTCACAGAGCAGGCAGCGAGCTCGTGCTGCGATGGCCAGAGGCGCCTGTGGGGGTGGAACAGGCTCCGCAGGGCCAAGTGACCAGGCAAGCACATAGACAAAGGATCAGACAGACGTACCGCGGCCAGGGCAGATCCACCTCCTACGCCCGCTGAGGGAGAAGGCTGCTCAGCACACAGGACACCTCAGCAGACCCTCTTTTACGAAGCCCGCCGTCGCCAGGCGTTCCCGCCTCAGCGGGGCGAGCGCCCCCTCCCGCCACCGGCCTGCCCCTCCCCCCATCGCGCATGCGCCGCGGGCGGGCAGAGCCCGGCGCAGCTGCGCATGCGCCAGCGCTGCCCCTCAGGGCGGCGGGGGACGGGGGAAGCGAGAGGGGGGTACCGCCACCTCGGGGAGCCGCTATGGCGTGCGCCGCGGCGGCCAAGGGCGGCGGGAGCTCCTTCTCCGACCGGCACGCCCGCCTCCTCCTGGCCCAGATCAACCGGCTGCGGGCCGGGCAGAGCTTCTGCGACGTACGGCTGGAAGTGGGCCCGGAGGCGTTCGCCGTGCACCGCTTGGTGCTGGCGGCCAGCAGCCCGTACTTCGCGGCGCTCTTCGCGGGCGGCATGAAGGAGTCCGGCCGGGATGTGGTGCGGATCGCGGGCGTCGAGGCGGGCACCTTCCACACGCTCCTCGACTTCATCTACACAGGTAACGGCTGGCGGGGGGTTGGGATGGAGGTTGCCCAGTGGCCGGGCTGGGATGGCAGTTGCCCAGTAGCCAGGCCAGGATGGTGGTTGCCCGATGGCTGTCCGACAGCCGGGCCGGGATGGTGGTTGCCCAACGGCTGCCCAATGGCCAGGCTGGGATGGTGGTTGCCTGATGGCTGCCCGACGGCCGGGCCGGGATGGTGGCTGCCCGACGGCCGGGCCGGGATGGTGGTTGCCCGACGGCCGGGCCGGGATGGTGGTTGCCCGACGGCCGGGCCGGGATGGTGGTTGCCCGATGGCCGGGCTGGGATGGTGGTTGCCCGACAGCCAGGCCGGGATGGCAGTTGCCTGATTGCCACAGCCTGGAGTGGAGCCCCACTGTTGTGTGCCTGCCCACAGGGGTGGTGAGCATCGGGGAGCACAACGTTCAGGAGCTGATCGTCGCCGCCGACATGCTGCAGCTGACCGAGGTGGTGGAGCTCTGTTGTGAGTTCCTGAAGGGGCAGATCGACCCGCTGAACTGCATCGGCCTCTTCCAGTTCTCCGAGCAGATCGCCTGTCACGACTTGATGGAGTTCACCGAGAGCTACATCCACGCGCACTTCCTGGAGGTGCAGAGCGGGGAGGAGTTCCTGGCGCTGACAAAAGAGCAGCTGATTAAGATCTTGCGAAGCGAGGACCTAAGCATCGAGGACGAGTACCAGGTTTTCATAGCGGCAATGCAATGGATTTTGAAGGATGTGGGGAAAAGAAAGAAATACGTCGTAGAAGTACTGGAGCCTGTTCGATTCCCTCTGCTACCAGCGCAGAGGCTACTAAAATACATAGAAAGTAAGAGAAAGAAAGGAAGAAACAATATCAGATGTTTGGATTTGAGCAAACAATGTGTCATTCAGAGTTACTGGATTTTGATGGACTTTTTTAAATTAACAGCATGATGATTGAAAATATTTACTCTATTAAAACAAATTCTACTTTTTAACAAATAAGCACAGCTTGCTTTAAAAACATGCTTTTGAAAAAGTCTTATAAAAATTCGGCAATCTTGATTTGTCAGCTGTTTTAGGAGAAGCTAGTAACTTTTCTACAACTGAGCTACTTACTGTCTGTAATTTTTCACTGTGCCTTTTTTCATCTGCTTTTTTCCTGAAGGTATTCCAGATTTCAGCCTTCGTGTGGCCCTGCAAACACTGTTGAAAGAATATTGTGAAGTCTGTAAATCTCCCAAAGAGAACAAGGTCAGCAGTTTTCTGCAAGCTTCTAAAGGTCGTCCCCGGAGGAAAGCCAGGAAGTACCTTTATGCAGTAGGTTAGAATGTGGCTGTTTGAACCTTATAAAACAAATGATGACGTGGTATCTCGTATTACAGTACTGATGGAGATACTGGATATTTTTTTTAATCAAAAGATTAAAAAACAGCAAAATATTTCATCTAGCTGAGTTACAGTGTTAGCTGCTTTCTGCTTAGAATTGCACAAAGGGGCAGCGTTCACATTTCATGTCATTATGACATGGCATTCAGAGCCTAGATTTGCCTTTTAGAAATTATTTGCCTTGGGTGGAAATCTGCAAATCAGCAGAGGATTTGCCCATGGTTCACTGCTGGAATGGAGTATGCAAATTCACTGCACTCCTTGTTCTTCTGAAGGCTGAAGTTTTGCTTGTCCAGAATATTCTGTTTCATATGATGGGATACTTGAAATTCCAAGTTTTCGGCAAAGCTGTAGCTTTGTATTGGAAGGGAATGCTCTTGTTTCACCCTGCAGGAAGTAACACCAGCTTAAGGTAGCAATGGCTGTTGGCTGGTCTCTGTGTTTTGCTAAGAAGACAAATGGTAATATTTATAGTGTTGTGGTGAAGTGGTCAGCTCAGGCACAAGTTACATGACCCTCAAGGCAACCATTCTTCCTTGTGTGCCGAAGAAACAATGCTACTTGGAAAAGTCCGATTCCTACAAAAAGTGGCTAATGGCTGTTACTGTAATTTTTGGTTTAGATATAGGAGCATGGGGATGACCAGGAAGCTCTTACTCAGCCATGATCTTTCTACTTACTTTCTAGGTGGGTACACCCGACTGCAAGGAGGACGCTGGAGTGACAGTAGAGCCCTCAGCTGTGTGGAGCGATTTGACACCTTCAGCCACTACTGGACCACAGTGTCCTCTCTCCACCAGGCCCGGAGTGGGCTGGGTGTGGCTGTGGTGGGAGGAATGGTCTATGCCATTGGAGGTAACAACTGAAATGTGCTTTCTTTATTACATGGATACCAGAGGACTCATGGATGGAGATTTTTAAAATTATCCTTCCTGTAAGTGGTTCTGAGGAACCCAACAGTAGATAATACAACTTTTAGATATAATAACAACTGAATTGTCATTACTTGGTTCTCTACTGTCACTGCTCTGTGAGTATCTGTTTGGGCTCCCATGTTGGCCACTTTTTACTAAGCTTCTCTCCCCTCATGGTGTAGCAACTCACAGGTAAGCATATGGACACATGCAGATGTACTAAGAGGTGTTGGGTATTCTGCGGACTTTGTGTACCCCCGCTAATAGCATTTCTTTCCTCACTTGTAGTCTAGCAGAAGCCCACAGCATAAAAGGCAGTAGTACAGGACAGGCTACTTGTGATCTGCATACCTGGAAAGGCTTGTTACGTGTGTTTGCACAAGGATGTGACAAGTAGCTCTACCTGCCCCTCATTACAGAATGCATATGTATACTGTTGTTGTCACCGCAGAACACATTCTTTCGTCTTGAAAACCCTGTCAGTTGTGCTGCTAAGGAAAAAGTGTGTCACACTGTGGTTGTTCACCCCTCTGATGTTTTCAGTAATGTGTCAGGGAACTGTTGATGAAAGCTGTTCCTAGTGATGATTCAGTTCTGGGTATAAACGAAGCTTTTGCTACTTTGGTCGTTTGGCTAGCTGAAAGAAAGATCTTGTATTCAAATGTTTGCCCTGGAAGGTGCTGAAGAATGATTCTCTATCTGCATCACAAAACACTGTGTTTCCCCAGACTCAGTTCTTGCTCTTATTATGCAGGTGAGAAGGACTCGATGATTTTTGACTGTACTGAATGTTATGATCCTGTTACTAAGCAGTGGACCACTGTGGCTTCCATGAACCATCCCCGTTGTGGACTGGGAGTGTGCACGTGCTATGGTGCTATCTATGCATTGGGTAAGTTTTGGGGGTTTTTTTCAGGTGAAGTTAATTGTAAAGGTGTTAATTCACAGAACTTGTAAATTGATTTGATCTTAAATATTACATCTTGATGTTGCAAATTTGCAAAGGTACATTTTGAAAAACATCTGTTTACATGAGCATTAGCATACCAAATCTTTGTGGATTAGTTATTGTTCAGTTATAACTTATTTCTGTTGTAGATTGCATGCTGATTTCAGAATTAGTCTGTCCTGGAACAGTGCACCATATGTCTAAAAATGCAGCTAGCACACAGCTTCATGCCATTAAATTCTTTGCTGTGTCTGCTGTTATTTGCAGGAGGTTGGGTTGGAGCAGAGATTGGCAACACAATTGAAAGATTTGATCCTGAAGAAAATAGTTGGGATGTGGTGGGAAGCATGGCTGTGCCCCGTTACTGCTTTGGGTGTTGTGAAATGCAAGGTGAGTATTGTTAAGTTTGTATCCATAAACAGTTCCAAGAGCCATTGGATTTTGAAGCTTTATGTTTCAGTCATGATTTTTTACCTTTGTCTTGTACTGTGCTGTCAGTTGCACATGCTTGTGCCTCATTTATTTGTTCTTCTAGTACCATATTTTTAATTCTGCAGAACTGAAAGACTATAAAGTTCTGTCTTCTGCCTTTTATCTCATGAAAACGGTTTTTACGTGACTGCCAGTATGGTTATCCAGCTAGTCTTTTAACAGTTGATTGTCCTTCCTGATATTGCTTTTATTTACCTTCCATATTCGGGTTTGTGTGTGTTTCTGTGACAATCTGAAGAGTTGCCACAGGTTATTTTAAGACAGACACATCTAAAGACGTGATCTATAAATGTGCTTATTAAGTATTTGATCTGGGCCTGGCCAGCAGTTGCATCCTTCTGAATTCTCTCCCCTACACTGATTATTACTTTCGCCTTGAGACTCAAGTTACTTATCTGAAAGCTTTATGTATGCTACTACTGGACAAATGGAGGACTTTTATCTGGCATTCTTAAGTCATCTTAATGTCAAGCTGAAACTTGTATTGTGGCAAACATTTTCTGTCTTTCAAACCTTTGTATTATGAAACCTAACAGAGGAGAAACTCTGTTTCTACAGGTTTGATTTACGTTGTTGGTGGTATCAGCAATGAAGGAGTAGAGCTACGTTCTGTTGAAGTCTACGACCCAATATCTAAACGTTGGTCTGAGCTCGCTCCAATGAGCACCCGAAGAGCGTATCTTGGTGTAGCTGCTCTCAACGATTGTATCTATGCTGTGGGAGGCTGGAATGAATCTCAGGATGCGCTTGCTACTGTAGAAAGATACTCCTTCGAAGAGGTATGATAGAGTCCCTTCCTTTCATAAATGTACATTGCATCAACTTTGTAAGATGCTATAGAGGTAGCATGCTTCCCTTCTTAAAAAAGAAAAAAGGTGGAAATTCCATTTCCTTTTCACTACAGGCTGGTAATCTGAGGGAAACAAAGCTTCAGTGACCTCAGGGTCTGTCTGTCCTAACCAGTCTGTGGAATCTTGCTGTCTGACTTGGAGTGTTTACAAAGATTGTGTGCATGCTTTTGGGAAACTGAAAGCTAACCAATACTGATGATGCATAGATACACTGTAGTTTGGTAAATACTTGTTAAGGTTGAGATGGGGGGATGGATGCCCCCTCTGCAATAAAATGGTCAATAATCTGACTAGAGAGAAAAAACTCCCTGGAAAAAGTAAGAGTTGCCCTTTGTTGCTAAAGTTGAGGATCTTTCTTCTGCATCAAAATGTAGTGGTGTTTCAGCATGACTAGAAGAATCACTTTGAAAACTTAAACTTTTGAATAAGATAAGAAATTATTCCTGACTCTTATTGCTCATGTTTATATGATGCTCTTTGGAACAGTAGCTAATGTTAAAAGCAGAACACAATCCAGTGTGCCATTCCTTTGCATTTGGAATTGAATGTCATTTTCCTTATTTCACACCTCAGACTCTGTACTGTTCTCTATTTTGGAGGCAGATTGCATCTTGCGGTGACCAAAGAAAGGGAAGGTTGTTGCGTACAGACAGTATGCAATCTGTTCTTTAGTGACTACAGTGATTTGGACCACTTTTGAAAATGTGGTTATTTCAGTCTTGATAATCCTCTTGATACTGTATACATACCATATTTCAGCCTGTGAAGTGTATGCATAGTGTTCTTTGTATATGTTTCAGTCTTTAAGCTTTAAAAGTTACTTTTATCAGTATCGGGGCTTACCCTAAAACTACTTGTTGACTCTTTCATCTTCTTAATAGGAAAAGTGGGTTGAAGTTGCATCAATGAAGATACCAAGAGCTGGTGTGTGTGTTGTGGCTGTGAATGGATTTCTTTATGCCTCGGGAGGCCGAGCTCCCAGCCATGATTTTGCTGCTCCAGTAACCTCTGACTCTGTTGAAGTTTATAACCCTCATATGGACAGTTGGACTGAAATTGCCAACATGATCACCAGCCGCTGCGAAGGAGGTGTAGCTGTGCTGTAAAACACAAAGAAGAAAACTCATTCAGGGAATGAGTAAATCTGTCTCCTCAGATTTCCGGTTTCATTCACCGGAAACCTCTTCTAACACAGGAGCTTCAATAGAGACAGTGGAGAATTAGATCAGAGGGCTTTTCCTGAGCAAAAGGAACTACAAAAACTCTCGCCTTTCAAAGTAAATTGGCTTATCCAATGTCTGTCTCAGGAAGTATTCTATTAAGAGTAGGAATGCCTCTTATGACTGGATTAAGCTCACTGAAATAAATGGCAAATTTGCCCTGTAAAAATCTGAAGAAATCATTCCAGCGCATTAGAGACATTAATCAGGTTGTTAACTCTAAAGTGCACCAAAGTTAGCACCTTTAGCTGGCCTTACGGTCTGGAAGGAGGCTGCTGTAGACAGCTAGCCAGGAGTTATCTGTAGATAAGAGCAGATGGGCTTCTTGATTAGCATGAGTTGTCCTTTTCTGGCAGAAGAGAAGATAACAGATGGGGAACACTTGGTACCTCTACTTATGACTTGATGCATTTGAGGCTCTTTTCTGCGGCTGGACATGATGGGCATTAAATATGAATCAGATATTTATTTTCTGGTCACCCCACTACCTTGGATGGTAAGTGGCTCAGAATCTCCTGTTCTGGAAGGTTATTCTCACAGTTCTAATAATGTCATTCCACTTCAGCACAGGCTTTTTTTCTCAGTGGTATCAGTGATGACAGTAGAGCTCCTTTTTGTGTAAGCTCTGGTGAATTTTAAATGGAAATGCTATCCATTAGATCAGCTGTTCTGTTTAGGACTGCTTTTAGTATAAAAAATATAGGGGAAAGCCTTTTGCCCTTTTTTTTTTTCCTTAGTTAAATGTGTTTTTACCCTGTGTGACACATGCTGAGACTTGACATTGGAATACATGCTCTTCTACAAGGTACACACATTCATCCTTGCTGTATCTCGTATCCTGCCTCTTCCAAATTTGAGCAGACGGAGCGTTTTGTGATAGAATTAGCTGCATTCAGCATTAAAGTGGTGCTATTAGTGTGTTTTGTCTTAAGGAGTTTGTATTTAGCTTGGATACACTTGGTAGAACAATACTACTAGGAGTTTGGAGTTATTTCTAGATCCATTTAATTAACGTACTTGAAGTTGCTTTTTGCACAATATGATTGCATTTTCTGCACAGCTGTGGATGATTTGGATGGAGTCTGAAATAAGGCTGTGTGAACTTTGATAGACAGTGTTATTCTAGAACACAAAACCACAACTGGAATGTCACAAAACAGGAAGCCTGCTCTGTGTAGACAAGGAAGCATTCATGCTGTCTAGGTCAATATTACAAATTAATACATGAATAAAAGCCTCCAAGGCGAGTGTTGCAGGTACCTTAAGAATCTAGGTCTTGCATTCTAACACAGGGCTGGGAGATTGCCAGGCTAAAACGTGCTAGATGATGGAGCATGCATTTCTCTGATCATTCTATAATCTTGTGTGTGTTTTTACTTCAAAAAGGCTTCTTATGTGTGTGAACTAATGTCTATTGTCTTTTTATTTTTTTTCTCCCTGAGTTGAAGCTTGTTTTAAACAGTTTTTCATAATAAAATGCATTTTCAGAACTGTGGAATGGTCTTGAATAGGTTTCTTTCCTATCATAATGAGTTGTACTACTGCTACTTCTTTTCCTTTTTTCTTTACTGGAAATCCTATTTCCCAGTAGGACACTTGGGAAGATTAGTTATAAATGTTGACTATTTGAAAGGTGCAAGTAACACACTTCTGTAGTAAAACACTCATGTATTTCTCTTCTCAGTGTAAAGTCACTCAGACTTCTTGGAAGTCTGGCTGCTTTGCCAGCTGTGTGCGTGCAGCCCTCTCTGGGATCCAATGACAGGTAATATTTCTTAGGCTCTCTTCTCTACATTTCAGGATTTCTCATGAACCATTTGAGAAACGTTACATTAGCTCTACTTTATTAGTTTAGGAACTAAGAGATCACTGCTGATCCCCACTTTGTTTAGTGGAGCTTGAGGGAGTCTGCTCTTGTATGAAGTTACTTGCTCCAGTTTTTGTGGTTCATTCTATCAAGTTTGAATGAAACTTTGAAGTCGGTTGATTATGATCTCTGATACTCAGCACCTCTTGCCCTGAATCATGCCAAAGGCAGTACTCTTCTTTGGACCCATCTTAAAAATGCCATGTCTAAGTAAGAAAGAATAAAAGAACTGTTTTCATTTACAAACTCAATTTTACTTCCTTTACATTCAGAGAGCACTGAAATATATCGCTGTCTCAGAGGTAGGATGCTATTAACGTGTAAAGGTTAATAGGTTACAAAAGTTAGAGGCTTGTGTACATAGTTGCTGCTTCAGCAATACTGTATAAGAAGATGGCTCTGTCTTCAGGATAGACAGGTTTTTTAAACATCTGTTCTTTGCAGAATGAACAGGTAACAAATTTTAAGTGACAGTATGTGCTTTGTTCTGTATAGAACAACCATGAAGACTAGTGCTTTAAGAAAAGTATGAGGATTATCTAAATTGGTCTTAAGATTGTGTGTGGATGTCACTTTTCAGCTTTCTTCTTGCATCTTATACTGTACTTAAAGAATGCTTAAGACAGAAAGCCCATAGTAAATATGCCCACATACAATTTCATAGGTTCCTTGAGATAGCTGAGGCTAGAAAAGAAAATCCATATGACTTAGGTTGTATCTTCTTCCCCTAAATGATGCATTAGGAAGACATAAATACAAAGAGCATATGCTTCTGCAGTGTTTTCAATAATTGGCCCATCATGGAGGGTTTGCAAGCTAAATGTCCATTTGTACCTGCCCTGGGTGCTCAAATAAAACAAGTTTTGAGGAAGGAAAAGACACAAACTACTTTCAATCTCATTATTTAATCCCTTAGTGCCAGCAATTGAGTCCTTGTGTCATATCATATGTTTGTGTCATATCATCGGTTGATAGTACTTTAATTTAGGAGTACGACAGATCTTTATGGCTATGCTGCTTGCAGCTTCCTTAGCTAGGCAGCCCTAAGTCCAAACAAAACCTAGGAACATGGCCCAGGTATCCTTTTTTATTTAAGTACGCCTGAGTAGGAAGCTAACCTTCTGTCTTTTATGGTGCCTTGTCAAAGATACAGAGCTTTCCCTTCTAGCTTTCCTCACTCCATCACAGCAGTTGGATGATGTATTCTAGGTGAGTGCTGATCTTGGCTTGCCACTGCAAACAAACCTTGCTTGTCCTTTCTTACCTGACTTGTGCTTAATCACATAGCATTTTCAGCACCTTCTCTGCTGAAGTAAGACAGAGAAGAGTTTTATTCCACAGCACAGGAATTGAACGTGTATGTACTTTTACATATTTCTCTGCTGCTTCTTTAAATACTAAACTAGAACTGCTTTCACCTTGTTACTGTTTATGACTACAGTTGTTCTCCCCACCACAGAACATTATCACGCATAATAGTTAAACCAGATACTTTAATAATTCAGCATAGAGCAATTCATACCCATGTAATTTGAATCTCCATTTTAAATTCATATTACAGTAACATCTCATTCAAGAGTGATGCTTTGTTTTCCAAATAAGGACAGACTCATGCCTGCCTTGGAAGTCATTGCTATTTACAATACTTCCCTCCTAAACTAGCTAACTTGTTTGCTTTGAGAATAAGCAACTTGATCATTGCCATCTTACGACTTCTAAGCACAAAAAAGTCTTTATTTCTCCTGGAACTCAATACAAATATCTTACTGGCAGATTAACATTTTTTTCCTATTGATTTCTTATTTTGTGTTTTGCCATTTATTTCTGCTGTTACTTAGCTGCTCCTCTGAAATAGTCTTCAACAATGCAGTAGCTAATAGTGATAATACCATCACCACTGTTCCCACTACCCTCAGTACTTTAAACCACCTGGGATAATCAGGAAGAAGGGAAACATCATAATGTAGCGCTATCCCTAAGGCTATTACTAGCATTATTGCTCCATGAGCGACATCTTTAAAAAGCAAAGCTTGCCAGGCAAATAGAGGAGGAACTGTACTGTTGGCCAGGTTCAGCCAGTCTGGCTTGGCCGGGCTGTCTTCCGGGAGAGCATACCCCCACCTCATTCCTCCTAGGAAAGAGACTGTTACGGCACCATACGTAAACTGAGCAAACGCCAGCTCTGGATAGTAGGTCCCCTGGATGGCCATTGACAGTGGCACAGAAACAAATGGAATTAGCCCTGCAAGGCTTAGATAAAGGGCTGGCTTTGGAGAATCCTTTAGCGATTTCATGCTTCGTTGCAATATGCCCACGTCTTTGGTCTCAGATTCTTTGGGGGTTTTCTTCTTAAAGAAGGGGAGAGAGGTGTGAAAAGCCTGGAGCTTGGTTGCATATACAGATGCTGGGTTGAGGCTTGGAGATCTTGAGAGAGGACACACATCTCTCTGCAGATGGAGGCTGAAAGAAGACCAAGTTGTCTTATTCTTCCCATACAGTAGTAGTCTGGGACCAGTACACTTCGGGAGCTGCAAGTATAAAACTTGTTCTGAACACCTTACAATGTACGCTTACAGATCTACAGTTACCTAAACTACCTATGAAATATTGTACAGAGTAGTTTTCCAGGTCAGGTTGTATCCCAGCTGCCCTTCCTCATGGTTTTCAGATGTTTTTAATTTAACTGATTAAGCTATCTGATACAGCTTTCACAAGCTGGTTGATGAAGAGCAACTAAGCTCTTCACAGTGAGCAAGCAAACCTTACTCACTACGAGAAGTTTGTATACCCACCTATCCTTCCACCCACACAGGCATTCTTTGCGCATTTTTAAGTTAAGATATATCAGTCCTTTTCAGAGTAGAATATAAAATGACTACAGAAGTAGGACAAGATCACTCCAGAAACTAGCCACTATCCCCTCACTAGTCTACCAAAAAGAGGGAAAAAAGATCTTTAGACAATAAAATTTGATTTTATAAAAGGACTATCTTAGCTTTGGCTAAAAGCTGCTGTGGAAACTAGGGATTCTCTCAGAAAAGCTGAGTGATAAATACGTGGCGACTCGTAAGTCACCTTTTTTTCCAATGCTATTTTACTTTCAAAGAAAAATAGACAGCAAAAAGGCTTCAGAAACTTACTTTGAAAGATGTGTGGAAGCAGCATCGTTGTATGAGAGAAAACATATTTGCTTTATCAAGGCCCTAAAACAGAAAAATTCAGGAAGAAGTCTCAAACTGATGAATAGCTGTTTGTCTTATGTCCAAAGTTAAGTCCCAGACTAGACTTGTTTATCAGATGCCAGAATCAGATGTGTATTTAAAGATAAATATTAGACATACTCAATCCTTATTTACCCGCAACAGGATATTTTGTTTCAGGTAGCTCTACGAACTGAAGTTGTGAAGTTGTAATAACTGTTACGAGAACAATTTCTAGTTATAGAACTGAGTATCAGGAAACAGGTGATGGATGGATGGTTTCCCGTTTACAGCTCATCTCCTTTTGGCGAGATAAATGGCTGCACGCAGCTGAGAAACGACCGATTCCGTACACGTGGAAAGGACCGACCCTTATCCATACAGGAGCGGGAACTTCCCCACACACCACGCTGCGGGTAACCTACCCCGGGGGGGACAAAACTGACCGGGACTGGTGAACAGCTCGCCGGCGGACTTCGCTCCCCGGTTCAAGGTCCCGCCGCTCCGGGGAAGGGAGGCGGCCCCGGGCGGCCAAATCCCCAGCGCGGCGGCGGTCACGGAGGGGTCGGAGAACCGGGGCTGGGCCCCGACCGCGGCGATACCCACCGGCTCGGGCCCGCGGCCTCCTCGCTGAGGCAGCTTCCGCTGCCCCAGGAAGCGCTCCGGCAGGGCCCGGCGGTGCACGTCCGGGCGGGAACAGGCGCGGCCCGTCTCGTTCCGCCGGGCCGGGAAAGTGCCCGCAGCCGGCGGTCCCGATCCCCGGCGCGCCTTGAGACCGGGGACAGCAGACCCGAAAAGGCGCGCTCCTTCCCCTGCCGCCTCGGCAGCCCCGCTCGTTCCCAGCCCGAGGGCAGCGGCCACGAGTGCCGGTCGCTATGCGGGGCCGAGGGGGGGGGAGGGGGAGGAGGGGGACACGACCGCTTCTGCTTTCTCGGTTCCGGCATCGCCGCAGCGGGCGAAAGGCACTAAGGACTACAAATCCCA
>VUYV01000099.1:1528060-1577754 GCA_008711295.1 Anarhynchus alexandrinus
GGAAAACAGCGCCTGGCCTGAGCGTGAGGTGGCTTTTTTTTTTTTTTTCCGCCGTGAAAGTTATTTCTCGTGTGCTCTGTGCCCCGTCGGCCTAAGGTCTGGCACGGTTTGACTTAAACGGCTGTCCCTGGACTTGATCAGAAGAGCCGTGTTCACACTTTGCATTTCAGAGATGCGTTTAAGGATTTGGACTGAATTCGGTTTAGCAATGAGCCGGTTTGGAACGATTTTAGAGCGGTTAGTGGGTGTCTGCACAAGTTAGGAGGTTTTAAACAGCTTTAGAGGACCAGCCTCTACTTAAATCCTTGTAAGTAATGGTAGACTCGCTTAAGACCATTGCTTAAAAATCATTTTATATTCCCATGACCAGGTAAGACAGCCCCCCTTTCCCCGCCCCCGAGGTCTGAGTGACACAAGTGTTAGTAATGTTGATAATACTCTGAAACGTTGCAAGTGAGTGAGTGAAGTATGAAAACAGCAAAGAGGGGGGTTATGGAGATGAGAAAACAGCTGAGATAATTGAAGAGCCGTCAAAGCTGAGTTTACTGTGAAGTTGACATTGCTTCTATAAAAATGTTAGGTGGTTATGAAAAAAGCTTATGCAAATATTACTTCATGAATGAATATGGCTGGTATTTCTGTGAAAGGTTCCCCGTGCTCATCCATTTGGAGACCGGTATTTCAAACTTCCAGTCCCTGGTTCGGGAAGGAAACAGGTGTAGGGCGGTGGTAGGAAGAAAAAAAAATCACCAGGTTTAAGAAGAACAGTTTTTCCTCTTGCATTCTTTCTGATTGTTTCTAGAGAAAAGTACCTTAAGAAGAACTTCTTGAAGTTTTGTATTTAGAATAGAAAAGCTTCAGGTGTTACTTCCCTCTTTTTTCCTTTTTTTTTTTTTAACAGCCATTTGTGGGGAAGTGCAGCCTCTGCATTTTATATTCATCTGGTTTGTAGTCTTAATCCTATATGACACAGAAGTTTCCATTGCAGATATCATACTAGGACTTAAAGCAAAAATATGCAGGGAACAGATGGTATTTTAGAAAAAAAACAAGTCCTGTTTTTTCTGCGGATGTCTTGGAAATAAGAGGAGCAGAATGCAGATGTGATATATACCAAATCAAGTGGAAGTACACACTTTCTGAATTGTTAGGAAAAGTACTTTGAGAACATTTTTCAGGGTATAGTCACCTTGTCTCACAAATGTGACGGCTTTGTACGTGGCATTACTGACTTTTGAAATTCCTGTTTTAAATTAGGAAATTGAGTCACTAATGAAAAATAATCTTCACTAGCATTTTCATGAAATATAAAAAATAGTTCAAGAGCTGTGGGATAGTTTTAGTGCAGAAAAATACTGTGGTTGGATCTGTGAATTTCTTCAGTAGTGTGGGGTGTCAGATAATGTTCTTGTCTACTAAGTGAACAAAAACTATTGGCTCAAGATTTAAAGTTGGGGTTTTTTAACTTAATTTCAGTGTTACGAGATGTTTGAAGTTAGTTGTGTAGCTGCTGAATTGACTTAGTTGTGAAGTATACTTCAGGGTGTGCTTTATTCGTTTGTCTGTGTGAACAGATTGGAAAAGGGCTGACTACGTTCAGTAGAGCTAAAACGTAAAGCACCTCTCCAGTAAAGTGCTGGCTGCTCTTGCATGGATACAGCTTTTGCTTATGGCTTTGTAAAAACACAGCCATGGGATGACTGTTGCTATAACTTACACAGGGAAAGGTCATAGTTACTGAATTTTGCAGTTGGTGAGGTAGTGTGTGTACCAGGAAGTTTGTTTGGGATTTTTAGGTTTTATGTTAGTTTATTTGTAGAGGTAGGAGTGGTCTAGATTTTGTTCTGCTATCACAGCAATGTAAGTAGACATTTTACTGTCACTTACGTAGTGACCAGGATACCAACTAAATCGTATGTGGCTTTCGTTTCGGTAACAGTAATTGAAGCGCATGTTCTCTTTACTTGTCAGATTTGATGAAAAGCAGTGAAGTTGGCAGAAACACGGTCCTGCTTAGAATACTTCATGAATGCCAGGATGTTGTTTAACTTGTGTTCTGTAAGTTAATATGTTCCTGTGAAAATGTGCCAAACTTTAATGAGTTACTGTATGGTCAGAAGATAAATTTACATTTTGGGGAGTGGATTTAGGTAGAGGTTGATAGTGGCTAAGTATCCACCGCCCCATACATGTATGTGCAAACACTGTGCAGACCTAAAAATTCTAGGTTAGACGAGGCCATTAGCGTGACAGTAGGTGGGAAGGGAAGCATATTGGGTAAATTAATCATACATATTAGTGATCAGGCTGTATCACTCCAAACTGGAATTTCTTGATTAAAGTGTGCTTAACTATTTCAGTTCCTGCCTTCCCTAGCTGGCCTTCAAAAGTGTCAGAAGAATTGTAACACTGTGTGCTGCTTAGACGTTTCTGTAATTAAACAGCAAAAAGATTTTGCAAAGCATTGAAGTCTGCAGTTCCCTAAAATGACTAATCTGAAATAGTTGCACTTCCAAGGTCTGGCTCAACAAAAATCCTTTGAACCAGTGTATCCAAACATAACTGAGGTTTTCTGCAATAAATGATAGTCAGAAACAAATATTTTGCAGTGTATGACCTTGTGCCTCAGGGACTGTTGTAAACTAGAGGGTTCACCAGTAGCTCCTGAAGTTCTGGGATTTACAGTCATTCTAGCAAAAATGCTAGTGTCTTTTCTTGTTTGTTTTTTTTTTTTTTTCCCTCCTTGAATCTTGTGATTGCTACCAGTTCAGTGTTTTCATAGTCTTATCCTCCACCCTGGAAGGAGTCTCACAGCTTTGTGGTGTGATGTTGGTGGCTCTTAATAGCCAAAGGTGCATGTGTATATAATGTTGTTGAAATGTGTGTCCTTGGTTTTAGGAATCCCCTTTTTCCAATACAGGAAGAAATGAAGAATTTTAAATTAATTTCCCTTACAGCAGTTTTATTTTCAGCATCTATTCTAGGTTCAGTAGATACTAAGTGTCAGGGTGGATAGTGGTATGGCAAAGACTGACTGGCAGCAGGGATAGAGGTTTAGTGTGGCAGTGACTGCTTGCTTGGGTATCTGTATGACCCTCATAGCATAGTTGCAACATACAGAACATGTGGCAGCAATCATCAGTCTCTTGGACTTTTGGTATCTTCAGTTTGTGATGAACAACTAACTTGCAAATAAAGGGCTGAGTCTGCCATGGAGGTATATGGTATTATTCTGGGCATAGAAATTATTGTTATTCACAAAGTTCCTGGTGAATTTGTATGGTAAAGATTACAACAGGTCTCCAACTTTTCAGCAGAAAGGAGTGTTTTGCCATTGTGTTCCAATGCGTCATCCACCATCAAGGCATTTATCAGGATTCACGTGAGGTGGTCTGAAAAGACCTTTGATGCTAATCTTAAAAAAAAGTCAGCAAGGGAACTCTCTCACCCTGAAAATGTTGAATGTGTTATGATTTTGACTGTTAGGAAAACTGTCTTTCCTCTACTTTGAACTCTAGTTAAAGTAGAGAAACAGGTTAATGACGGCTTTAATGTCTTCAGGTTGGCTGGGCCTTACAGAATGTATCCTACAGTATTTAGAGAACTGACAACCTGTGGGGGTGGGAAAAAATCCATAATACTGAAAAGAGTTGAGGAGCACTTCCCCTCACAACATCTAGAAAAAGACAGGACTTGGGTATGTTCAAGGGAAGAGTGTTCACATCAGGGAGTCTGTCCTGGGTCACACACTGTTTGGTGTTTTCACTTTCCTATGTTGAAATAGTATTCTTAAATACACAGATGACATGATCTTCACAATTTCAAGAAATGGTCTGAAATCAGTAAGATTGATTTCAGCCATTTAGGTGTAGATGGGTTCAAATTACCGTGTTCAGGAATATTACCTTATGCAGACAAGTAACAGCTGGCTAGGCAGCAGTTCTGTGGGAGAGTGTCTCAGGGTTGTAGTGGTTCCTAAATTATCGTGAATCAGCAGCACCGCTGTCGTGAAAATTCACTTGTCATACTGGAACATGTAAAAGAGCATTGTAAATAAGGTAATGAAGCAGTTTTTCCATTCTGCTGAGGAGTGATAGGTCTTCAGCTAAAAGTATCTTGTTCAGTTTGTGATACTATCATACTCTGGGAAAGTTACGGCTGGGTAACAAGATCTGTAAAGAAGATAACAAAGTCTGTAAAAGAGAGAACCCTTGAGTGAGTAAGGGGAAAAAAATTGATTGTTTAGCTCTAGAATGGTTTCATACAACTTGTGTTTCATCAGACATCAGCAGGTGATCTATTAAGCAGCTTAAAAAAGTTCCCTGCAGGTATAACTGGGAGACAGCTCTGACATCCTGTCACTGCCTGCAAGCTGTTGTGCTTGGTAGGTGGGTCACATCAGGTTTTTTTCATCATCAGTGCTTTGAACTTAAAAGCTTGTAGCTTCAACAGTAAAATTGGAGTGGTTGGGGGGGTTGTTTTTTTGAAAACATGACTATATTTGATCCCAGAATATGTTCTTGCATCCAATATTACCTTGCATATCCATTACATTTTTCTGCTGCCAAACAGTGCTGGGATGCAGGGTGGTCTGTGGGACGCACACACCCCCCCAAAAAAGAAAAACAAACACACAAAAAAACCAAAACAACACAAACAAACCAACCAACCCTGCCACCTGCTAAGGTTGCCTTTCAGTCAGGGAATACTGAAGTAGTGGTCTGGAGAGAAGATGTCTTAAAAGGTATCTGCAAAGAGAGGTTAGTCAGCTTGCCATATCCATCATGAATAAAACAAGTAATGATGGGTTGAAATTGCAGCAGTATATTTAGGTTAGGCATTAGGTGCGGGGACAGGCTTTCAAGCCATAAGAATAACCAAAACAGATTGTAGAGATACGCTGGAGAATGCTGGTATGCTAATCTCTTTTGATTTACAGCTCCCAAAAAAATACTCCAGTGGAGGTATGAATAGCTGCATAATTAATTCCAGTATGGTGATAACAAACTTGTTTTTCTGATACTTTCTGAGACATTTTAGGATTAATTTTTGGACCCCTGCAGCCTGAAAATCACTGTACAAATGGCGGAGGGGGGTGTTGCTTAGTTTATTTTCAAAGACAACTGATGGGAGAGGGTAGAGCTAAAGTCTTTTAATCTCAGGAGAAGGGGATAAACTATGCAATCTCTGAAGATTCCCCCCCCGATGCCGATGTTTTCCAAGTATTCCCTAGTTTATTGTAGGACACTAGGATAGAAGAATGACATTGCTTAACTCCTGGCCTGCACAGTGTACCTGCAGAATAACAGCACAGTAATTCTCTGCATGATCTAAAGACGAAGCTCAAACCAGCTGGATAATGCCTTGTCCGTAACTCCTTGCTTTATTTTATCTCTTGAGTTTCACACACTAGATCATAGAGAGAGCTTCAGCAAAGCACTGTGAACATCCAAAACCGGTATATCTGCCAGCTGCAGCAAATCATCAGATCACAGGATTAGGGATCACTTGTTCCTCTTTTTTGTTGGTTTTTTTTTTTTTAAGCCAAGACCGAACAAGTGGAATATTTGTCATTTGTGCAATTTATTTTATACATGCAGGACTTGTTTTAAACTGAATTGTCTTCAGTAACTTTTCTGCATTGATGTTTGATAATACTTTCTTAATTAGAGAAAGTGCTGAAAACATTAAGCTAGTGGAATGAAGAACATTGCAGACAATGTAAACTTTACGAACTGTAATGCAGGTGTTGTACACATGCTGAAAAGTGCTGAGTGAACATGTCTTTGTCATGTCCTAGTCGCAGACAAATAAATGTGGAGTTTGTTCATATTGCCCTGGTCTTGAGGTAAAATGGTTTGGAAATAGTCCAAGTGGAGGGAGGGGCAGAGAGGGTAAGATTAGTTCCCCAGTCTTGGCCTGTTGTCTTGGGTGGGAAGTACCTATAGCTGGAATGTACTGCCCTTCCCAGTTTGTAGTACTGGTCTTATAGGGCTGGGGTAATGGCATTGAGGGGAAGAATTACTGTACTATTGTTTAGGATAATGGTCTCTTATTTTTGAATGTCCTATTCTTTTATTTTGTTGACTCTCAATTCTCTTTCCTCTTTGCAAGTGACATGCCTTCTACTCTCTTATCCTTCATCTGGAATGCAGATCTGTACTTCCCTGTGCTTGATTTACAGTCTCTCTTGCCTTGACACAAATATTTGATAAATAGTCTGGCTGCATTTGATGCTCTTTTCTAAAGGAAATATGTTTTTCTCAGCTCCAAACAGAATATATTTAAATGTAAATGTGCTATAGTAGTGATAGTAACCCTGGTAAAATACTGGGTTATAAAATACCCTTAGTGGGAAACACCCATCCCTCTTTTTTGTTTTTTTTTTAAGGTAGTGGAGAACTACTTACTTCACTTCTGCTTAGGCTCTGTCTACATCTCTGGAAGACAGGTAGGCAGGAGGTATGTAGTATGCAGCAGGGATAAGCCAGTAATTACATATTTGCAATTCTTTCCTTATGATGGGGAACATTATCCTGGTGTATGCTACTGAGCAGTAGATGTGACTGTTCATTAAGGCTTTGGGCAGACCATACAGATAGGCTCTTGATTGCTATTTCAGTCATTCTGTCATGAGGTTTTGGGGAGGATAGTGATACCTTTGAAGGCAGCCATGGCAAGGTGTTTGTAAGGTTCAGGGCAGAACAGAGCCTTATCTTGACCTCAGGTACTTTCAAAACGTCTGTAGATCAAAGTGTGCTACAAAATAGATGTTTGATTTTGTTCCCTTCAAGAGCTAAAAAGACCTTTGGATTTGCTTAAAATTAGCAGAATACCTTCTCCAGATTTAAAATACCTTATTTAATAAAATGCTAAAGCTGGCTGAAAGTTCAGAACATTGCTCCCATTTAAATCCTAATACTACTTAAAATACATTTCTTTGTTTTGTATCAGTAGTGTCAATAGATACACTTGTTTAATAGAGGTGTACACGATCTCTAGAACCTTATTCCCTGCAGTAGGGCAGAGCAGTGAGTGGGTTTTAATATTTCAGGTAAATACCGCAGTTCTCTAACATAAACAGTACTAAAGACTATTAAAGGGACATTGGAGGGAAGTGGAATCTTAAGTGGCACAGAAGAGAGGCATAAGGGATGACAGTACTGCCAGTGGCTGCAGAGTATAAAACATTCAGGAATAATTGTTAGTTGGCATAACATCTAGAAAGTGTGTGCTGTCCCTATTTTGTGCTTATAAGGAGTTCAGCCTTTTAGATTTTACACATTTAAAATGGTCCTGTCTTGGTACTCAAGAGTAAACTCATTAGAACCAACTGGAACAGTTCAGTGGCAATGTATCATACATGCTGGCTGAGGTTCAGAGCCTTATCTTATACAGGCTTCTGTACGGGTTCCCCAGATGCCTTCTTTTCCAAAATGTGCTTTGGGCTTTTGTGTTAAATATAGCTTGCTTCCAAAGACAAGCTTGCTGGCTTTGGGGTCTGTGGTCTTCTCTGTGCACCTGGTACTGTTGACCCAGTAGTAATGGGGTAGCCTTGCTGGTGGAAACTTGCATCAGCTGGGGCTGAAAGGGCAGGCAGCAATCAATCAATAGCATTGCTAAAGGTGGTGGTTTTGTCATTGGTATTTTCTTATTTGATGGAGAATCTTTCCCACATCACAGTCCTAGAAGTCACTTTTCTCTGTGATATGGTTGTGTTACTCTTGGATGCCCTTGTGTCTTTGATTGCTGTTAAGAAAGAAAAAAAAAAATGTCTCCTTACCCAGACCTTGCTGCATTCTATATGTCAGTATGCATTCACAAGACCATGCTGTTAAGGCTTTGCAAGGTATGTGGCTGGGTGGGAGCATGTACTTGTTCCAGAAATTTTGAAGGAGGTAGGATTCAGGTCAGTGTGACCTTAGAGAAATGGAAAGTAGGCAGGTAAATGGGCAGGTTGTTTGTGAAGCAGGACTGCATGAGGTGCCAGTGGGAGGACTGTCAATACAGAAAAGAGTTTTAGGGTATTAATGTGTCCATATGGACCTTTCTTAACCTATTTTTGCTTCATTGAAGTTAGTCATCTGGTTTGTGAAAGTGGTCAGATACATAACAGTTAATGATTTCTCCCCCACCCCCAGCCTGTTACTCTGGAAAAACTTTTGTGTGGACAAGCTTCTGGCATGTTTTCATCTTGGAATATATAGATTTGCAGTGTTGTTTCTAGAACACAAAACAGTTTTGATGATTCTGCAAGATAGATTCGTTTGCTTTAAACTTGAAAAACAAGGTGTTAATCTTTCAGTAGTAGCTGGTTTTCACAAGAACTTTTAATATCTGTATCTGGGAAGATTTTGGTTTGGTACATGATTAACATTTTAATCCATCATTTAGTGTTTTAATGGGCTCATGTTTCCCTGCTTCCATAAACTCCTTCACGAGTGATGCTTTGCCTCTTTAGATGCTAGATTTTGCAGCAGACAGATACAATTTAAACAGTATTTTCCATGGTATTTTTAATTACTAGAACTGCCCTTTGTATTCGAGTAACCATTTTGGGGGGCTGGTTGTGTGATATAATGGAAAGAAACAAGTAACGATGGCAGATGTGTATTATAGTTATGCTGGTGCATAATACCTCAGGTGTGTGAGCACTACCAGTTGTACGTGCCATTCTGGAACATCTACATTTGTCCTCTCAAAAGGGAGCTGTATTTCAGTCATGTAGACAGACTGAAGGTGTGTCTAGACGATTGTATTAATGGAAGCTGAAAGCAACATAAAAATAAGTTTGTTTTGTAGATACTTTATGTAGGTGAATGTGCCATTAACTGCAAATAAATGATCTCGGCTCGAGAAGACATAGCTCACCAGTTGTTATAACAACTATAGTACTAGTAATGCCGCACTTGTGCCTTTTATAGTAAGGCCTAATAACGCATGTGAGGTTGAAGCAAGATTTGTAATTACATTATTTTAAAAGAGCTGTGTGCCCAAATATGATTATCTTATTCAATAAAATGTTTCTAATAATAGTAAGACCAAGCCATGCTCTGCTTTTTTAGAAAACAGGGTAATGAAGTTTCATGTGTGGCTTTTTGATATCCTGTAGGAAATCAGTAGCGTGCTTCTGATGACTCCTAGGTTGGGCTTTGGGCTGTGACTTGCTATTTCTGTGCATGAGTTGAATGAATCAAAAGTTGTTAGAAAGATATCATATTTTAGTGAATGCACATGGTATCAATTCCTTATCATAAACTAACATACACCTGTTAAATGACACTCTACTTTGAAGAGTAGCTAAGTGGAAAGGTCTGTTGTGTATGTTTAGGCATATCTGCTTGATTAAATAACTTTAAAAGAGCTGCACAGAAAGAAAACTGATGAGGGTAGTAAATTCTGTTCTGCCTTATGCATCCATTAAATTCTTCACTAATTTTTCTGAATGCTTTTGCAACCCAGCTGACATCTGATCTTTAGGAATATTACTGAAATCCCAAATTGAGTTGGCCAGTTAGAAAACCAAATCTTTACTTTTTTTAAGTAAACATGTTCTATTTAGAGAAATACGTAGAAATGCAGTGAAGTGAGCTGAAATTGTGGCAGGGATAGACAGATGTCCCTGTGACCTTTTACAGCTGCTATTAGCTGGACTGATAAATGTATAACGAAGGGTAAAAGTTGACTTTTATGCTAGTTTTCTGCTGGAGGCTCCAAGCTGTTGTGATTTGCTTTTGCAGGAGACAGGAAATGGAATTAGTGTAACTAATAGGATTCTAGGTAGACAGCAGAGATGAAGGGACCTGAGGAGGTTTGCAAGGAACGTTGAGGCAGAAAAAGCATCCAGTTAAACTTCTCTGTTTCAGAAATGTGAACTGCAGTACGTAATGTGAGCAAAGGTTAGAAGCCCTGGTTCCAGGTATTCCCAGAGAGGTGGTGTGCTAGAACAGCACAGCATGGCAGGCAATCTTTTATCTCAGGGCAGATTTTTCTTCCCATTGGGCTTTTACAGTTTTGTAGACCAAGGCAGAAGATGGAAGAGGAAGTAATAGGAAAAATGGACTGCTGATAAGGCTAATCTATGCATTTTCGTAGGAGTTTTGAAAGGTCTTGATCCATTCCCAGTGAGTAATTTCATATCGCAGCTCAGGGGCCTTGATTATCTTTAGCTTGTCTCTTTAGTCTTACCTTCTGGTCGATATAGGTCTTGGCATATTGAATATCTCCTTGGTTCCTACTGTCAGGTATATATGGAAAACTCAGCTTGAGAGTCAAAGCTTTATAAACTCTGGTTTAGAGATTAACTCTGGTCAGGTCAATGTTAGGAGTAGAAATGAAAGTTAGCAGAAGGATTAAAATGACTGTGTAACTATATTCAATTGTAACACGGCAAGAATACTTTATTAATGGTGTATCAGAGGACGAGTGTTTTGTCCTGGACTATGTATGTTCCTCACTGTAGTCTTTAAATTGAATATCCTGGTATGTTTCTTCCATTTTCATGTCAAACTTTTAATATTTGTTTAGACAAATACACAATGAAATCTGGTAATATGAAAAAGCATCTGACAACTTTCACTTATTTATTTGACTCGGTGACAAATATCACTTCTTCCACTTGCACGTTAAACAACATGGTGAAGGATATTTAGATATGAAACTTAAGCACTTAGCAAGGGAAAAAAGTACTTTTGTAACAATAAAAATTTACAAAAAGAGGTTGCTATGAAATAAGTTAAAACACTTTTAATGCAACTTGTTAAAAATTATAATTGAAATTATTTAAAGGTTAATTAGAACTGTTAACAAGTGGAACCTAAGTGCTAATACAGAGTTTAATGTTTTATGAACTTATATTACTTGCCAAAGACTTCTTCATTTTCATCAGTGAAAGAATATTTTGGGGTAGTTGACAGACAACTTTTTTTCTTCACCAAAGGTCAGATTTCACTGTTCTGAAAGGAGGTGTGTCTTTATAGAACACCTCATTTAGTGATATTATTATTTTCTCTTTTTCTGATTTTATTTCCAGAAATAATTCAAACATGAACTCATTTAAAAGGAGAGAGAAAAATAATTAAATTTGCATTGATGAGCATTTTCCTTTGCTTTTTTACTGGAATTGGGAGTGGCTACTGGGGATGATCTTTGCCCTTGCTGTTTTCCATAGTGAAGCAGAGACCAGTTCAACTGAACTGTGAATGCAATATGGGAAGAATTGGGAACTTTGCCTTTAGGGAATGTGTGAGTGTTTGTTCCACACACGTGCTCATGTGCATGACCAGAGAAAAGCAGACCCCACCTGAATTTCAGGAATATCTTTGCTCTCTTCATTATTGAGTAGTTAGCAAAGGCCATTTCAGTTATATGTAGTAATAACAAAAAAAAAAATAGACATTGTTAGATATTAGGAAGAAAGGTTAAAAAATGCACAGTTTTGTCAATGTATACATTGGTTGTACTCCCAGATCTGGAGCGCTTTATGCAGTTTTGGTGACTTTATACCTAATGGTAAAGGCTAGTAAGGATGATGAGAGAAGTTCAGAAAGCTTCCAGAAATAGTCTGGCTTAGCTTGGAAGAGGCATGACTTGATAAGTACATATATCATGTATAAGATCATGAGTATCATGAAAAGCTGAATAGAATGTGGTCAGGCACTTTGGTAGCACAAGAAAACATCCATTTCAATTGAGGCTGACACTTTTATAGCCACGAATCGACTTTTACACAAAGCACAAGTAGACTGTGCCCCGTCTCATTTGGGAGGGAAAAACGTATAAATGTGTCTTAAAAAAAAAAACAAAAAAAAATTCAACAGATTTACGTAGAAGCACTGACTGGTAATAAACTATAACACAGACTCTGGCTTAAAAGTCTGAGAAAGTATCCTGGGAGCCCTGATGTTATTCACTCTTGTTCTTGCACTTTTTTTTTCTGAAGAATTTATTGTAGGTTGCTGTCAGAGAAGGTAATTGAGAGACTTTGGGTTTTGTTCATTATGATTTTGTGATATTACTGTTGTCAGTAGTATGGTAGGTTATGGAAGTGGTCTTAGGTTGAAGGTGTAATGTTGGTCATGATTCAGAGTGCGTGTGAGAGGAGGCTGTAAAATCTAGCACGTGGGCTAATCCTGGACACTGCAGGGTTTTGGTAGTAATGTAATTGACAACATTTCATCTAACAGCAAGTTTTTTGCTTTAGCAAAAAGTATTGCATTTTCATGTCACATACCTTGTTCTTTTTGTGGTACTACACACACAGGAAGGCGATGACTGAAGAGCAGTATATATGCCTAGTGAAATACAGAGCCAGCTGCAGGCTGCGTTGGTGTATAGTGTATTGGCATATTGTAGCCTTCGGTACCTTACTCGTGCCAGGAAACACAGCTTTGGAAGGGCTCAAGACATGACTTTGAATTTGCTATCTGAAGTGTGTCTCCTGTACACTACCTGAAGAGAAGGGGGTGGACATTAATTTAAGCCTCTTTCTTTATTTTACTGTAACCTCAGTGCAGAGCCTCCCAGTAGCTGTGACACCCACAAGTGAGATTGTTTCAGAATAAAGGTTACAGAAGAATCAAAATACCTGATAGAAGGTTTGAGATGATGTGGAGGTCATTCCTTTAACATGTGTAAAGTTTTCTGATCAGCAGTGCCTAATTTATGCTAACTGTGCAAGCATGATGTTTGCAAGACTTGGACATCAGTCCCAAATGTCACGTCTAGGAGTTGCACTAGACTGTCTATGTGTATGTTAGGTACTGCTCCATAATTAACTGCCCTGGTCACTGACACTAACAATGATATCAAAATAGCTGGTTAGGACACCTGGATCTTCTGCAAGATCTTTTCTAAACTTCAGCATTTTGCAGAGTTTCACATTGGTTTTGATTGTGCTGAAATATAAAAAGATGTCTTGCAGCAACACAAGTTTTGCAAAACATTGATGCGCTTTCCCTTTCCATTTCCTTTTCCGAAGTTACTGGGAACCTTTTTTGTGAAGTGGAACCTGAGTGTTGTACTTCTGTGGTGGTTTTATTTTTGTTATATACTCAGGCCTAGTTACTACTTCAAAACTGTAATTCTGTGGTGTGCATTTATTTAGATACCCTTAAATCCAGAGAACAATTCTGTGTGGGCGTTGCTCTGTTTAGGTCCATTTTTCACATCACTGTGAATCATTCTCAAGGTTCATTAAATCAACTTCTTAAATTATATGACTTGCTTTTGTCAATAGTTTGACATGGCTTAATTGCTATACAGTTTGTTCTGAAAAGCATATTTATTCAGAAGGTAATGAATCCTGTTTAAATATATTCAACTGCATTGACTTTGTCCCCGTTTTATCTTCTACTTACTGCTCAAACGTTTGGTAGCAGCCTCTGAAGGTCACATCTAAAGGAGTTCTATACCTGTGCTGAGTTCAGCGTGATGGGAAGACTGTTCTATCTGCAGCAGATGTTCCAGCATGTCCCTATACACACTGAAAAATTACCCTTTAATAGAAAAACAGGTCTTGATAGGTTAGCACTTCTGTTTGCAGTGTGTGATGCTTACTAGCTTGTGGCACGGGGTGGGATGCTCAGAAGGTTCCCAGGTCAGTATTGTGTATGGCTGTGTCCACTCTGGTTTTGCCTCATCTTGGCTGGTAGTTTGTAGGGGTTGTAAGGCTGCTTGTTGTTATTCTGCCTCCGGAAAGGTGATCCTGGCTTACAGCTTAGGTGCAGAAATGTTTCCTTCTTTCCAAACTCCCCTACACAACAATAACATCTGATTCCAGAAAGGAAAAATGATATGAACATGAGGGGTTTTATTAAAGGGAATGTCCCAGAGGATGAAAAGGTGGTGATTCTTTTACTATTCCCTGTGTATGTTTATTTTGAGCCTCTATCAAAACTGTCTTTAAAACTTTTTAAAAAAAAATAAAACAAACACATGTGCTTAGCAGATTAAAGAATGGCATAACAAGTGCAACAAAACCCAAAACTGATCAGAGAATGGAACCCTATTCAAACAAGGAAAACAAACTCTGTTAAGTCAAATATAATGGCATAATAAGGCACGCCTAAGGGGATCCTCAGAAACAGCTGATGGCTTCAAAACAGTAATAAAACTTCTCAGATGTTTCAGGAACAATAAATGTATCTGTTTGCTTCTGGTTAGGTAAGATGGTTCAAGGAAAAAGAGGCCATAGCAGAAAAAGTCTTTTTGTGGTGGTGGTGGTATTTTCTGTGGAGGAGTTAATGGAATACCGGATGTATTACTATCATGAGTCTCTTGATAGGGGAGTCTGGCAGTATTGGAGCAGGTGAGCAATGATGTGAGCGCATAGAGGAGATGAGGCACGTGGAGTGGCCAAGCCTACATGCAGCCTAGAGTCTCATTATTATTTTAGCAGCAGGTTTTAAAATTGCTACGAATTGTGGAATCTCTTTCTTTCATCAGCTGTGTGCAGTTTCTCCACTCTTCCCTTTATTCTGATTCAGCTTGTTTGTATTGCCCTTTCGTAAACTAAATTTGGGAAATGACCATTTAAAAGGAAAAATGCCCTTTTCGGGGACCTTTTTTTTTTTAAATTAGATTATTTCAGGTTTTGTTTTGATCAGAGATCAAATAGCATTTGGCACTTGCACTATAGTTGCTCAATTTCTCTTTCTGTTCTTTTCTCTGGTCATACTTTGTCATGTTTATGCCGCCTGTATTGATGGGGTTTTGTTTGTTTTTTATAGTGACTACAGTTCCTGTCTCGCCTCTTTGATGGAAGAGGACTATGACCCAGAAGTGAACTCTCCGCTATAGAACAAGAAGCTCTTGTGGAATAATTTGTGTCCCTTTAAAAGCAGCACCCAGTCTACAAAAAATAGAGTAGAAGAGATTATTTTTGGACCTGGCATTTTTTTGTTCATGTGATCTATGTTTCAGCATGTAAATGGTGAAAAACAGGGAGATAGACATTTGTGCCTGCTTTTGAGCTTTATATCAAGTAGTGCTTAGCTCTGTGGAGCATTAACCAAGTTACGTGAAGACCAGAGTATATCCTAACATTCATTTTTTAAAATACTATACCTTTTTTTAGCAGATGTATGTGATAAAAATGAAGTTTATATTTTAAGAGCACTTGGGCAGATGCTTCTTGTTTAGATCTCAGCATTTGGGGCAAACGTTTTTATGTAACGTCGTCCTTTTTCCAGAGTGTTCAGGTTGATCTGCTGCGGATCATGAATTATCTAGCAGACTTGAGTGTATCTGTTCAGTATTAACCATGGTGTTGCTCTGAATGTTGTCATGCAGACTTGACAAACCTTTTTGTAATGTAAAGGCTGACTTCTGTACTACCACGACCAGAGAAAATTTAATGAGGTGAACGTGGTTGTGGCTTTTTTTTAAATATAAATTACCTTCTTAGGTATTTTTTTTTTGTAGTGAGAGTGCAAAGAGAGGTTAAAATGAGCAGCTGAGGGGGTGAAGGGCACAGTTGGCACGAAGTGCGGCCTCTCGTGCTCTGCTTCGAGACGCACTATTGCCTCAAGGCTGGCCTTACAGCATACTGGAGAAGGAAGGAACCCGAAAGTTAGTGAAGCACAGAAACTGAGGACATTGGACTGCAGAGGCCAAACTCAGGGTAAGTGATCATATGTACCTTTTGCTTTGATTACATAGTGTTGACTTGTTCGTAGGTAAAATTAAAGTTGAAAAATAAAGCAAAATTGTAAACTGGAGAACCTTCCACAAAAAGGCAGAATTCAGTTATACAGAGCAATAGTGGAATTTTCATCATTTTCTGAAGTGGAAATTGTTATGACATCTTGGAAAGAACAATACAGTTTCAGATTCCTCAGTGAGGTGCCTCAGCTGGTCTTCACTTGAAGACCCTTCAATCAGCTTGTGTTCTGTTCCTCACTGTTGGGTTTCTTAGCTGTGAAAGTAGTTTCAGCATAGGATATTCCCTGGTGTATGGAAGTTGGTGGATCTGGATACAGTTTTAAGTTGGGGGTACAGGAGCTGACATAATGGTTGTCTTTCAGGTCTCTCATCTGCTCTCAGTGTCTCTAACATCATCACCAGTTTGGTTGTGTTTGATTTACAGCCTCTGGAATAAAACATGCAGCAATAACCCCTTTGTAAACTGAGACAATGAGCAATGAAGGAATGTACCCCAAATTCTGTTATGTCTTGATTTTACACGTCTGTGCATTGTATGGCTTTTGTATGCTGTTCTGTTTTCTTCTCACCTCCACGCCCATCCTATCATGAATTTCATGGGCGTGTTAACTGTAAACAGGAAGTAGCCGGGAATGTTTAAGTTCTTACCTGTTTTGATCAGAGGAACAAAGTCAGCAGGAAGAAAAAATGATTAAGTGTAATATGAAAAACTACAGCACTTTCCCCCCCCCATTAGTATAGGCCAAGCTTTGGGGAATAAATTGTATTATTATTTCAGTTTGGAAAAGTTGACAGTCAGGGAATGTTCTTTTCCTTTACAGATCCTGGCCATGAGGTTTGATGCCTCATTTTATTGAAGGGAGACACTGGACCTAAATGGCGCAGCATGACTTTGTTCCTGCCTGGCTTAACTTCTCAACGCCACAGTCAACCAAGGTAACATTAATACAGATTACCTTCTCTGACAGCTATGACAAGAATAAAAAATAAAAAATTTCCCCAGTGTTTTGTTGAACTTAAAATGTTTAATTTTAACTTCTTTTGTGTTTTTTAAAGACTTTTGGAAACTTACTAAGGTGAAAATCATTTTTCTTGTCTTTGTTTCAACAAATGTATCCCTTTTATTTCAGAGGAGGAACAGTCTTTGTGTTCAGACATGGAAGTAGTTCAGTGTCTTTACATTGAAACTTCAGTGGGATCCCAAGTAGAAAATCATTAAAGTCCTAAATCTGTGGGAGTCAAGACTTGAGCTGCCACTTATTTACAATTCAGAATATAATTTAGGTTTGATTTATGAAAATATTCTGACCCTTGCTGAGTAGTAGATTGATGATAAACCCTTGGGCTCTAACTCCAAACTCAGAAATACTTATTAGTTTTTTGCAACCTTAAAATGAGAGCAGGTTGCCCGTCACCTTCTTTCTAAAACTAGCTCCAGAAGAAGCTTAGGTTCACCCAGGAAATCTGGTTTAGGACTTCAATAATTTGCATTGCCTGTGCATGGTGGTGGAGGAAGACATTTTAATAGCAAACCAGATCATGATGGACAACACTGTTGAACAAGTAGGGACACAGCTTTCACCTTCATGCTTAAATATGAGGAGACAAAAGTAATTTAAGGATATTTGATCCATTTAAAACAAACCTCTGATTTTGTTATAAATGAGAGAAAGTGAAGAGTAAAAGATTCTTTGGAATCTTAATGCTAGAAGCATTAATGTTTTCTACAGCATCATAGTTGTTTCAACCCAAAAGTGATTTTAACTTACTTGAGTATCTCTGAATTTTAGTCAGACTGATTGAATCCTCCATTGCTGTCTGCTCTTTTGTCTCTAGAGGGAGAGAATGAATGAGCACCTGTGTGTTATAGAATTTCTTTAATGAACTTTGCACAAAGTATGTGTTTGCAAAGACCGCTGGTAAGATTGGTGTGTTAGGTTCTCTCTGATTCTTTGTAGGATACACTGATTTGTGTGCCATTCTGATCAGGTTCACATGATTGTTGATGTCATTGGCTAAGCAATGCAGATACAAATGCTATATTGAAAACTAATACAGGAATGTGGGGTTTGTTGTTGTGTTGGGTTTGTTGTTTTTTTTTAAATTGACAAAATGTCACTGTTGGACTGACAGGCTCCTGGTGTGCCCTAAGGAATGCTTCATTACATCACCTTTTTCTTTCTGCAGTCCCCTGCAGCCACCTTTGAGAAACATGGAGAGCATCTTCCACGGGGAGAGGGCCGCTTTGGGGTGAGCCGTAGGAGACACAACTCTTCTGATGGATTTTTCAATAATGGCCCCCTCCGAACTGCAGGAGGTGAGTAGGAAGAATCAGAATGCAGCCTGAGAGCAAACATTTTGGAATATTCAACAGAATGAAGAATTCTGCAGAAGTTAAACATTTTCCAAAACTGTACCCTTTCAAAACATCCTATAAGAAACTTGTGCTATTCTCTTCTCCCATGCCATGCGCTCAGGCCTTAAGGGGTTTCTGTGGTAGCTGTATGTGCATTGTGTGGCTTGGTTTGTTTTCTGATATAATCACACAGTAGCTTAATAAGTTTGGCCTTGTAGTTACTTAGTGAACACTGACTTATCAACAAGAAAAACAGCCTGATATTTCCAGTATTCTGCACGCTGTGTTGACTTTTTTTATTTGCATACTTATCTCCTTTTGTTTAGACTGCTGGCATCAGCCGTCCCTTCTCCGCCATGATTCTGTAGATTCTGGTGTTTCTAAAGGAGCTCATGTTGGGCTTTCTGGCAGTCAGCCTGGCTGGCATGGTCCCTCACGGGGCCATGATGGTGTGAACCAGCGTGGTGGAGGAGGAACTGGAGTTCATCGCCACTGGAATGGCAACTTCCATTCTCGGAAAAGTTCCGCCTTTCAAGAAAAGCTGCCTGTTGAATCCAGGGAAGAGAAGAAGGAAGATAAAGAGCAGTTGCAATTTGAGGAAGAAGACTTTGTAAGTGTGTAGCTTCTCACTAGAAGTGGCAGCTGTGAGAAGTGGCTTTTCAGTTCTCATTTTAATTAGCATTGATAGATGGTGAGGATCTAGGGTTGCATTCCATTCCATGTTTGAGATCAAAACAGATTTAACAAAATTATTCCAGTGCTGACAGGATGCTAATTGGTACCTGGAGTCCTCAGGATCGGACGACCTGTTGGATTATGGGTTTTGGCACATTACTGTATTTTGCCAAATGGTTATTGTGAACTGAAGATAGCATTGTAACACGCAAGCCAGATCTTCAGCGAAACCCGTAAGGTGACACTTTGGTCTGCCACAGGAAGAGCAGTTGTACTGACTTTGTGGCTTTGCTTACAAAGCCTTTTTTTTTTTTTTTGCTCCTAAGTACATCTATTCAGCTTATCTTCAGTCTGCCTGCTGTTCCTGTCTCCTGCATTCTGGTACATGTTGGTGTTTGTGATAACCTTCCCAAGCTTGTTCGTGACATGTGCTCAGACTTTTGCAACCATCTGTCTTGAATCTTCTGGAATAGTGTTCTGTTATGAGAGATGTTTTTCTGTCTCTCTGTTAATCTGTGGATTGAGGTTTCTTCTATCCGTATCTTCACTTCATCAACTTTCTTCTTATCCACCTTCTGATTCACATGGTGTTATCAGTATTATAGTTTCTTATGTCCTGGCTCTATTTTTACTGGAATTTAGTTTTCCAAACTTTTCCAAATAGGATTTGGACTTATGACTTTCATTCTTACCATGTGCATTCCTTAGTGCTAATGCTCTGAGATACATGCACCTTTTCTGCTTTCTCTTTACAATTTAATTTTTTTTCCTCCTGTTCCCTGATGAGGATTTCATTGTTATCAGACCACCTATATTGCTTTTTGCATCTTGTTTCTTGCTTTCTCTAGACTCTTCTTGACCAGTGTAATGTGGTCAATATCATCTGTAAGGTTCTGGTAGCTCGGTCCCTCACCTAATGCAATCCCTCTGACTTCATCTTCAATGCTAAAGCTATTGTTTCCTCCAGTAATGAGAGTTTCTGGTGATAGTGTGCATGCTTGGGCATATCATCATCTTGAGCTTTTTGCTCTCTTATTCAGCTTTTCCCTCTAAAAGACTGTTTACAGCTGAAATTGTCATGGCAGTTTGATGGCACTGCTTCTATTCAGGAAGTTAGGAGTTGGAGTGAAATATATGAATGCCACACAGCTGCTTCAGGCCAGAATCTAGAGTCTGCACTTAAATTGCCACAGGAGCCAGTTTACTTTAAGCTGCTGGGTTTTTCCAGTGAAGTGCCAGGGGAGTGATTGCATGCTGTTGTTCAGCTGCTTCTGCTGGGAGTGGTAGCCGGCATCATGGGGTGGTTAACACCTGGAGAGCGGTGATAAAGCTTGTGTGTAGATTTCTGTTGATCTGATTTCTCAAGAATACTGTAATTCAGGATTTCTATAAGCTTGTTCTTTAGACTGTCAAAAGCCTGTTGAAATGTAGAAAGTTAACAATTGCAACTGTGCACTGCTGTAGTCTATCTTGGTCTAAATCTTTCTTCCATGTACTTCTTCATTCTCTTCTTCAGTGCCTTGATGAGTGCCTTTCCCCAGCTACATGGCTGTTTATTCTGTAATTATTTCCCCCAATTTTTTTTTTAAGATGATAATACCACACACTGTCTAGTAGCAAGCTTTGCTAAATAACTCCTGTATTGTCTTTGCCATAGTGGTGAAACTAATGTATACTGTGGTTAAGTATGTAGTTGTTAGGCTTGTGTGGCTGATAATGGCAACACTTTTCCTGAAAGATCTGCAAAACAGGCTGTTAGTCTACGTTCTCCTGTGGTGTGAGCACCCCTGCTATAAAACTGACCTATAACTAAAAAATGAAGCACTGAATCAGGGATTTATAGGGTCTGAGGCAGGAATTTATGCTATGGTGTGACATTTTTTCCTAAGTCTTATAGAACAGGAATGCCTACTATTTCAGAAGCTCATTATTAAAGACTTATGCTGTCACCATAGTAACTAACATATGAAGAATTCATTAAAAAGAGGAAAAAGATGGCTTTATTTTGAACTGAAGTTATTTGGGACGGGGGAAGAGGAATAGCTAATCAAGAACACTTGTCACTGAATGCTTAGATTTTCTGTACTCTGCTTTGAGCTTGGACACGTCCTTAGTTGTTCCACTAAGTTGACATCTGATACTGAATCAAAGGTAAGTCTACAGAGAGCATTGAGTCTGCGTGCAGTATTGTCTGGAAAAGTGGAGTCTGAAGCTGAACATAAATTTACATGTAGCTTTTCTGTCAGTAATTATATATATATTCATTATTCCTTTACATTAGGAGCCTAGTGTTGCTTTTGGGTTGGGTTTTTTTATTATTATTTGGTTAATGCATAATTATTGTATAAAAATATTTGGGAAATGGGACTAGATTCTTCATATACTGATGATGTGGAGTCTGTTTTATATTTTGAGCTACTGATTAAATACCTAAAATTTTTACATGTGTATTGGTTGGTGTAATATATTTAATCATACAGTAGAAGACTAATGGACCTATCCTGAACCCTCCAATAGTTCTTTTAGAAATACAGCAGAAGCCAAGGAGAATACGAACTTGATTTTTTTAGATGTCTTGTGACAAAGCACTCTCTTCTAATTCAGGTGCTGTTCAGAGAAATCTACCTGTACTCTGGGATCCTAGAAGCATAATGTTATGTTAATACTGAGTTGTTGTTGTTGTTGTTGTTATATATGATATGATATACTCATTTGCATTGTCTTTTTACAGCCATCTTTGAATCCAGAAGCTGGAAGACACAACAACCAGAACAAACCTTTAGGAACACCTTCTGGAGTATGGGGTAGGTAAAGGTATTTACATTGCTGTACAGAATGCTGATGCTGAAGCAGAAAGTTGTAACCAATGTTTAAATGCTATTTTTTCACTCAAAAAAAAAAAAGATTTTAAAGACTGCAGACAGTTTTTCAACTTTCTCTTCTTTGTTGTTTTCCTCACACAATCTTCACTAATCTCTTGGCCTTTATGCCTACTTGTACTTGTCATAAAAAAACTTCTGGTGGCAGTAAACTGTTTGCTGTTTGCTTCTTGTCTTACTGAAGTTACAATTTCATTCAGACATCATTTGAAGGGCAGAGCAGGTTTGAGTGAACTAGACATTAGTTTCCTGACTTGTGATCTTCATATTAGAAATACCGCAAAACTGTCATAATTCTGTGGTTTGGATTTATTTCATATTTTTTTAAACTCAGAAGAGGCTTGGTTTTCATTCTGATGTGGTATGTAAATCTATGCCTTTAAAAAAAAAAAGTGAAACAAGGTAACAGTTCTAGCAACTAAATACATTTGTTAATCTCTAGCTAGATTAGTAGGGTTAGATACTCTAAGTAGTACAAATACTAAAAAAAAAAAAACCTCAAAAACAGTTCTTGCTGTAGTACCAGATTGCATTCTTTTTGCATGTTTGTCAGGTAGCTATTGTTCTGCTCAAAAAATAATGACAATTAGCATTTATGGGGCTCTTAACTGTTTGTACTGTTCCTGTTTTTAAATTGTTCTGCTCCTGCAAATGTGTTGATTTGGCCTATATTATATTAATTATATTAATTGTATTATATTAATTGTGCTTGTTTGTAAAAGCACTGTCTTTTGAGGTATAAGTTATGCAAAGTATTTTTGCTGTGTTTGTGAATTAACAAGGCTGATCAACGGTTGCTCAAGAAAATGCTAATATCTGTTCTGATTCCTGTGGTATGGTGTAAGGCTATTAGCTGATCACACTGTAGGTTTTTGCCTTCAACATCAAGGGAGCTGTTGTGGTTAAATGAAAAAAGATTGCACTTCGACATCCTTATCCAGTATCTTTGCTCAAAGCTGAAACGAAAGAGCAGCTGGTAGCAGTCTCAGAATCAGAAGTGTAGCGTCTAAGATTGAGAGGGGGGAAACTGGAGCAGTATACTGAAGCTGTTATGAAACTGAACATTTGTATTTCAAAATCTTTCTCGTTTTATTTTTACAGAAAACCCCCCTAGTGCCAAGCAACCTACCAAGATGCTGGTCATCAAAAAGGTTTCAAAAGAGGATCCTGCTGCCGCCTTCTCAGCTGCATTTACATCACCTGTTTCTCACCTGGCAAATGGCAACAAGGCCACCACCATTGTCCCAAGCGTCTACAAAAATCTGGTTCCTAAACCTGCAGCTCCTCCTTCCAAGGTACAGGGGTTTCCAACCACGTTAGTGAACTGCAGATCAAGGGAGAGCTCTTTCCCTGGACAAGGGCATCAACCCCCTAACAAATAGCAGGAGTTGGAATCCAGTAGTTTCTGGGGTAGTGGCCTTCACAGTAGAGGTCTGTTTACTACTAAAATTGTTGTTCCCTGTTAAAATGCTATTTGATCTTGTCCATACAGAGATCTAACCTCTATTCTGACTATACTAATATCTGTCTGAATGGCTGTGTTCTCATGCATTAGACAAATCCTTATCTTACTTAGACAAAACAAGCAAAGCTAGAGGAGTGGAATGTGTGCTAGGATGTACTTGAATTGTTCACGTGACTACCTTGAAACATCTTTATTGGGTTACAATACTTTGATGTGTTTAAAACACAACTGAGGCTAAGATCAGATTAGATTGTAATAACCTGCAATTTAGCTCTAATTTAGTTGAGCCTTAAAGACAACCTGGAAAAGTAATGGGGTTTGTGCTATAATTCTTTTACTGAAAGGAATACAGGACTGTTGAAAAAAACAAGTAGTTCTTTTGTTTCTTAGTTCTAGGCTTCATCTTGCCCATTTTTTCCAGAGAATCTACATGTATAGAAGCCCTAGAAACTTTGTAGAATTGATAGTGAAAGTATTTAGAAGCTTAAGAAAACTGTTAGCTAGGTTGTCCTTTAAAAAGGTGTCCAAATACTTTGAATTCTAAAATTTATTAATGCTGGCTGTAACATTCCAACAAAATCTTCCCTATGATTAGAGTACAGAAATTGCAGTGCATAAAGTAGTAGAGGGGTCAAAACATTCCTTTTGACAAAGTCAGCAGTATTGGAAAGCTGTCACAGGCAAACTGAATGAAAAATGTTTTTGTTAAGTTGTACCAAGTAGTATTGAAAGGAAGAGAACGGGTGTCAGTGAAACAAGTGTGTTCTGTCTTGGCTAATTGTTCACAGTCAAGCAATCCATGAAGGTCATAATCTGCAAACGATTCCTTTCGATATTCATCTCTAGTTGTGCTTGAATCTAGTGGCCTCCCCAAGAAAGCAGTAGGGGTCTGTCTTTGAATTTGTCTCAGCTGCCCCTTTGTGGAAGCTGGGAGAACAACAGTCAGCAGCCAAGAGCTGCATATCAGAACAGTGCAACCACTGGATCTGCGGAGAGGAGCTTTTGGTCAATGTAATTCTACACCCTAATTTTAGTACCAGGCAATATTGCACAGATCGGGATATTTTCTGGATTTGAAGGGAATGTTTGAAAAGTGTGCTGTGAATGCCAAATAATCCATTCAATAATGTGGACTGTTCTTGTTTCTAAATTGGAGTGGAAGAGTAATGCTGTTGGCCTCCCTAACGATTTATTTATTAGAAATTAGTTAAATAACCCAATGGAGAGTGAGAACATACCGAAATAATGGCTTCTGCTCTCATTGCTTGCAGAATGCGAGATCTGTTGTATCTCAGATCTAGCTGAATCCCACTTGTGCATAAATTATTTTGCTTGTGTCTTGAAGCTGACTTCAGAAGTCTAATGGGTCAAAGGAACCAGGATGTTGTAATGCTCTGACAGGTGTATTTCTCATGCTACTTGATACAAGTTTCTTGTTAGGATCATTTTTGTAAAGACTGTCACTTCACAGTGCCTGTCCTTGGTTGGTAAGAGAGGCTGAAGAATAACATACCGAGTAACAAAAACTTATCTTGAATTCTTTGTTTTTCAGCCAAATCGCCAGTGTATTTGAAGGGATACTGCAGAGAGTATCCAGAGCAAAACAGCAAGTGCTCATGCACTTTAATGAACTGGGTGCTTTTTGCTTTTTTTTTTTGTTACTAAATCAGTGCAATGATGGACATTTTCAGAGCCCTAGGAAATAAATAATTTGCATTCTCAGCCTGGACAGAAATATTCCTTGATGTGCTTCTTCCTTGCGCAGGGGAAGTTCCTGTCAAGTGACGCGAACCCTTTCTTTATGGCACACAGTGCTCCCATATGAAATGTGAATTTAATTGGAATTTTTTTACTTTCTATCTGTGGGTAGCTGTAAGATGCATTGCATTACTCAGTGGTGATTCCAGTTAATGAAGAGCAATGCCAGATTTTCTCTTTGAGCTCTAACAGTGTTTTACTGGAGCCCATGAAGCAGAATTGTGTGGTTTGGGGAAAACCAGAAGATGATGGGGAAAAATAATGGGTGTCAAGGTAAACTTGTTGAGACTATTCTTGGAGAGGGAGGAAAAAAAATCCGTACAACAGTGGACATAATATTTGTTTATTTGTTTTACTACTTGCGAGCAACTCCTTCTTGTGCCCTACCATTTACTGTCCAGTATTTTGTGTTCTCTTCAATATAGCCAAGTCCATGGAAAGCCAACAGAAGTGAACATAAACCAGGCTCACTCTCCTCCAGCCGTGATTCCGCCTTTACCAGTCCAGTGTCTGTAACCAAACCAGCGGTACTGGCGAGTGGCTCAGTCCTCACCTCTCCCAAAGAGGTAAGAGGTTGGGTTTGGGGACAGGGTGGGAACTTTTATCACTAGCACCTACTATAGCTTAAACATGATAAGGTCCTCTCTGTACATGGTATACCTACCTTTGCACCCTAGAAGAATGACTCACTTGTACATTCTTAGCACACTCTCCCACATCTCTGGTACACTAAAAGAAATAAAAATATGGTTTACCTGGATGTAAAGCCGTTGGTGTTTGTTTGAATGTATAAGAATTTCCCTCTAGTATAAAAAAAAAAAACCTACTAATGCTTGAAATTGTGTTACATATCTAGACATGCATAAACTTGGTGTCATCAGAGTGCAGATACCAAGAATTGATGTGAACAGATAGGTAAACTGATTCCCATGCTATTCTTTAATATGGGGGGGGAAAAAAAGGGAAAGTGATCTGCCTCATTTCCTTTCTCTAGCAGAGCAATAGCACACGCGGTGAGCTCTGAGAGGGTTGAGGGGGTTTAATATGTGTACCTGTGTCTTCAGCTACAGTGTCTATTTTTAATTTTGGTGTTGGAAGAGGTGAGGTGGAAACTGACTTACCTCCACTTCTGTTCTGAAGTATGGAGAGGACCCTGTACGTAAGTCTGTTAACGTTTCAGCAGTAACTGTGACAAAACATGTTTTGGCCAACGTTTCTATGCATCACTTTATAGCTTATATACAAAATGCTGTTTTGGAACTTGAAATTCCACAAAGCTTAATAGAAAGTGACACTGAATAACTTTGCTCCTGGGAATCAAAATTTAACAGGTTTGTGATCATATGTAAAAAGAATAAAAATAAAACAGACTGTGATAAGTGACCTATTCACATAATCTGAAATGAATGTGTTTGCGTTTCAAGTGTAACAGTGGAGTTTTTTCTAGTTGTGCATTTGTCTTTTTCCTTTACAGATCTTACTTCTAAAATAACACTGTCATCTTTATGATTCTCTGCTTTGCCGGCTTTACTTTGCAACAGCCTGTACTTTTCTGCTTTAGCCACTGCTGAGTGTAAAAGCAGTCGTTAAAAACAATAGTTAACAAGCACGCACCTGCCACTTTGACAAATAGATCTTGCACTGTAATCCTTTTCCTTACCTTGCTTTTGTCTGTCCTCAGACTGAGTCCTTTGTGCTACTGACAGCCTTCGCTTTTGTGTAATGCACAGCACAGTATGGACACCTTTACAGCATAAATATGTAAACTTAAATAGGCTTTCACCTCCCAGTAGATACTGAGAAGGGCATTCACTTTATATCATACAGTAGTAATGCAAGTAGTCTCCATTATTTTATTCCACCACCGCCCCCCCGAAGGTCTTACCTGAAACTTTAGTCAGCAAAAATGTCAGATATTAATCTGACAGCAGGAGTAGGCAGCTGGGTTTTCCCCAGAACAAGCAGTACTTCCTTTAATACTTCTTGTATTACTAGTGTCAAATCAACTAAACAAAAAGGGCTTAAAAATTCCTCCCAGAACACTAGTAATAATTTACCTTTGAATCTGTTGGAGACATGCAGTATGAAAACACAGGACCTTGGCCAGCAAATACTACTGTAATCCTGCTTCCACAGGCCTGCTACAAGTAATCTCTGCTTTTTATTTACGAAATTAGGATAATACTTCTCCTGCAGAAGTGTTGGAAATAGCACCTTTATTCATAGGAGACTACAGTGTGTTGCCAACTAGCACTGGCACCATGTCCCCACAAGCCAGTGCAAGATAAAAATTAAGATATGGTTTGAATTCTTAAAATGATACAGGATGACTTTTCTGTTAAACAGACTGATACCTGAACAAATCTGAGATTATGCATAGTGCTCTCATTAAAAAAAAAAAAAATCTGAGGTGCCTTAATGTTTCAGTCAAAGGGCTAAACCTACCTCTAGAAAAGATGTCCAAAATGACTACTTGTACCCCTTTACATAATATTCTCTTTTAATATTATAAAGCCTTCTACAGAAAGTTACGAACAAAATCAGAATTGAGGTAGAATTTAATTCCCTTTCAGGACTCTGTTGTTTCTAAACCTTAGCTGTAACTGTCTTCACCTAATCTGTAGAAATTAAGTTTTAGTACCTCAGCAGTTCTACATCGTGCTGTTGAAACGGCTGCTTCTAGCAAAGAGCTCAAGTGCTTTAGCAGGGTATTCCAAATCACCAGAAGACATCTAATTTTTAGTTTCCTTTGCTCATTATTACCTTCTGTCACTGCAGTCAAACTAATTACCATGTTGAGAGCTTTAATTTCAGTACTGTTTGCTTTTTATCCTGATATTCACAGTCACTTGTTACGTCTGTTGCAATTGCTGATTTGTTCCTTACTGTGTTGAATTAGGCATAATCCAAAAAGGCCACCTGAGAAGCGTTTACTGTAAGACGTTACTTTCAGCATGCACTTCCCTGAAAGGTGCTATTGCACACCGGTCTTTCATGTGCAACAGGCATTAGAAATATAAGCAGCAGTTGCTGCCTTGATTTTGCTTTGCTAAATATTTTAGTTGCCTTCATCTTTGCTCAGAGCACTGTGAGTATGATAAAAATACTTTGCAAAGGAGATTCACTTTGAAGAGCCTGAATTTGCAATCTTCCTACCCTAGTTTAAAAAAAAAAAGTGTGGGGGGAAGAAAAACACTACAGGCTTTAAGAAATTTTACCCTGTTTTAATATTGAGAAAAAAAATCAAAGCAAGTAAGTGAAGGAAAAGAATAGCTTTGCATGCAAGATTCTGGTGTCAGGTATCCACATGAATGATTAAATTCTTTATTGTCTTAGAGTAGCCAAACATGAACTCCATATATAAGCAGAAGGTTAAGATGTCGACAACTTTCATGTAACATATTCTTACGTTTCTGTTGCGTGTCCATTCCAAATGATGGAACGGATTAAATGGAAAGCTCATATTGGTTAGTAGTGTTTTTATTGCAGTGTCATGGCTGGGGTACTGCTAATGCGCAAACTGCTGTGCCTTATGCCTGGTTCACAGATTGAAGATAATTAAGAAAGCTTAAACACTGTGGTAGAGCATGGGCGGTTACCTTGGGTTCGTGAATCGAGCTGGGCAGATTTCCCACAGGCTCCAGGGTTGTCTGTGTCTGGCTCCACACTGACCCACCCGGGCTGTGAGTGTACATAGCAAGGAATCAGCAGCGTGCTCTTCAGGGGAGGATACCGAGGCTGTGGCCACTTATTTCGCATCCAGTTGTGGTTAGTTAAGGATGTGGCCACTCCCTGAAAGGAGATTACCACCCCATAGCTTAATTTCAGGGTAGAGTCTGTCAGGATGGCTTAAGACGCAAATTTGAACTGAGCTTAATCTGCTTAATTTTTTAATTTTTGTAGGGTAGGAGTCCTGGATGAAGTTCTCTGCCTTAATATTCTGTTGTAGACTCCAGCATTGCTTGAGAGAGTTACGTTGCCAAAGAACAAAATAAACGTATTTGTGGCCATGTGAATTGCCTCCTAGGGGAAGAAAAAATTAGGAGTCAGTAACGATAGGTGGGAGAACAATGTGCTGGTAAGGGAAGAAGGGAATGTGCAACACCAGTCAGTATTTTGATGGGAATTTGACGTTAGGGTTGGGGTTTTTTTGAGGGGTTAACAGCCAGCCGAAGAACTGGTGGGTGTTTGAAAGGTATAAGCACAGACCCTGAAGAGGACCCCATCTTTGCAGCGATACTGTTTGAAAGTCTCTGTATTCTGCCTTCCCTGTCTAGAGTCCTTCCAGCACCACCCCTCCCATCGAGATCTGCTCTTCACGCTTGACGAAGCTGATGCGCCGTACCACTGATAAAAAGAGCGAATTCCTGAAGGCACTGAAAGATGATAGGAATGGGGAGATCACAGAGAACAGAGAATGTGACAAGCTGGATGATGTAAGATTGCTGTCCTTACTGTATATGTGATCATTATGTATTTAAGGAGTTGGGTACAGAAAAAAAAAGAGCAGTGTGCATAGTTCAGGCTCTGGAGGAGGAAAGGAATGACTTCCCTTGGTCTGGCACATGTGCCAGCAGAAGTAGTGCACAGCACTCTGATGAAGGGAGATCTGTAACATGATGAAATGCAAATGGATAAGTAATAAATAAGGTGGAAGGGAAGGTCACATATGGTGAAGGTAACCTATATTTTTTCAAGGATTCTCTAAGGAGCGTAACAATACCGTATTCTAACATCTTAATTTGCTTTCAAACTTCCTTCTCAAACTACATCCGCAGGAAAGTTGAATTCAGTGCTTGTGGGAGGTGCAGGATAGCGGCTCAAGCCTCAGAGGCTTGGACCAGACCTCTAAATGCATAAGTCTGTGGCTTAATGTGTATGTAAAGGCCGTCCTTAGGTGTATTTCATTCTCACAGTTTTCTTACTCTCACTCTGAATCCACTGATGATGGCTTTGTAATGCTCCCTTGACACAAAAGTGCCATCCACCAAATGTCGTTCACATTGTGTTGTCACAGCCAGGTAGAAGTTGCTTTCAACCATTATCAGTCCAGGCTGTGTAAAAAAACACTGACTCGAGGTGAAAGGCTTTACTGTACTTCCAAAAGCAGAAGCCTGAACGTGGAACAGTGTTATAGGCACAGTCTGTGCAAGCACACTTTGAGGCTTTTATTTTTCTTTAGATGGAGAGCAACAGCACACCAGAACCAAAGGAAAACTGGGAAGAGAACTGCCATCAGAATGGTCTTTCTCTCCCTTTGCCGGAGGAGGGGGAAAACCTCTCTCATTCATTGGAAGCAGAACACAGGTGAGTAAACGGCAAAATAAAGCATCTGGAGTAAAGGAAGGTGAGTCCTTGGACTGTGTGAGGAGAAGGAAACTATTTCAAAGAAAACTCTCCTGGGAAGCAGCAGTAGCTCTGTGTAGTGAGCTAGAGGTGTGTGGGCTTCGTGACTAGTTCTGGGCTGGGTGGAGTCTTATTAAAAATAAAACAAGACACGGATGACAGGTAAGCCAAGACTTTACCAAGGTCTGTAATTAAATTCAAGTGCTTCTCTAGTGTCACATCTATGTGTTAATGATGCCTAGTTACTTACCTGCCCACACTGGGAGTCAGCGTGGACCTAGTGTGATTCTGGTTAATTTACAAGCAGGTGTCCTAAATGGAATTGTCTGAAGACTGAAGATACACCCTCACACTTGCACATGCCACTTTCTTTCTGTCTGCACTTAGAATACACCCGTGCGGCTTTAAATGCTGTAAAAGTAGAGGAGAGTTAAGAAAATGTTTACTTAATATCTCAGCTTATATCTTGCTTCGGTGTGTAAGCAGTGTGTGAGCATCTGGTGTAAGCGGATAGTAAGTTTTAGGAGATTCTGAGCTGCGATACTGGTTTGATTGCCTCATGTCCTCCTTCGGTGTCCTTGGGTAGAATTTCACATCTCTGTCTTGCTGTCCTTCTGCCAGGCTAATTATTTACCCATTGTACAGGACTGCTGATGATTAAATATTTGTAAAAGACATTGAAAAAAGTTGGGTAAACACAAAGCATTGTTGAAGTGGTCTCTAATATAGAAGATTCCCTGGTGAATCGGGAGCGAATTAGTACAAAACCTTGTGCTTCATGGAGAAAACTTTCTCTCCTTTGCCATTGTTCCTTTGCTTGAATTCCCATGCCCCTTTTATTTTCTCCACGAATCAGGTTATTGAAAGAAATGGGATGGCAGGAATATCCTGAAAATGATGAGAACTACCTGCCCCTCACGGAGGATGAGCTCAAAGAGTTCCAAATTAAATCAGAGCAGGTATGTTTACAGCTCTTGCCACTTGTGACTGCTCTTCTCCCTCTCCCTCCTCATGCACAAGTCTTCTGGGGTGTAATTCTTAAGGATGTTCAAGAAGACAAAGAACTGAAGTGAGATTGTAGTGCGATTGATGACTTTGCATTATCCATGCAGAGCGTGTGTATGGAGTTAAATATGTATAAATACATAATTTGTGTCCACAGATGGTTAGCGACAGTTACTCTCCACACTTTTGCTTGTTTTAAAACTTGCTTTCATTCCTACAGCGAAGAAGAAACGGATTTGGGAAGAACGGATTTCTTCAGGGCCGCGGCTCCAGCCTGTTGTTCCACTGGAGAAGCACTTTTAAGACAAAGATTGAGGACTCAGACACAGAAACTAGTAGCAGCGAAACGTCAGATGACGATGCCTGAAAGTGGGCACAAGAAAATTAAAATAAATAAAACCAACCCAATAAACTCAGTTCATAGTTCAACATGTGTTTGGGGTTGTATAAACTAAACAGAGTTTATTCTGTCTCCAGTCTGTTCAGTTTTTTTTTTCTTTTGTTGTTGATACTTCATGCACAAGGGAAATAATTGTATCCCAAAGAAGAGAGAAATTGGCTTCTTTAGCTTTTTCTTTTGGTTTTGCCCTAATGCTTAATAGAAGTTTGTGCAGCTAGCAAATTTTGACAAAAATCCCTTGTGGGGCAGTGCACAAGTTCAGTCTTGTAAGCAGGACACAAGTGGCTGACTGATCTTTGCAACAACAAGCTTCTAACAGTGCCGCCTGCATTACATAATGCCGTGCGGTAACAGTGTGCTAAAACAATCATTGTCAATGACAAAATGGCTATTGAAGTTCTAATTATGTTAAATTAATGCTAATAACATGACTTTTTTATTTTATTTTATTTTTTTTTTGGCGGCTCGGGGAGCTTCATCACTTAACCAGGCGTTTGTGGTTTTCTTTTTTTGGGTACAGCTGTAAAATATTTGGATATAGGAATTGTTTGTGTTCTTCTTCTTGCAGCCTTGATATTCAGGGTGGATTGTAAAATATAAATTTTTTGTGAGATTTCAAAGATTAAGATTATTTTGATAACATTATTTACAGATTTAAAAAAGTGACTATCACATTGAGTCTGTATGAGGGGGAAAAACTACTGCATCAAAAATAACTAACTTGGAATAAATATTTTGCATCAGTTTGCCAATTCTAATTGTCTTTCTTATGTAAGAAAAGCTTTCCTCTAAAGGGACCTGCAACTTTGGGGATTTAAGAGCACTGGGGATAAACAGTTTCTTCTCCCGCTGTATTTTTTCCACTTGGCAAACATTGCTGTAGCGCTCAGACTGCAGGAGCTAAACTCTTCCTTTAAGAAGGGAGAAGGAGAACAATGGTGAGATGATAGCCCCTGTTTGGGTTTGGTTGGTTGTTGTTTTTTTTTTTAATAAACAAAAGAAAATAATTCAAATTATCTTCCACTAAAGCAGTTTGCTTTTTTTTTTTTCCGCTTCATACAAAATCGTGAAGCTCGACTGGTCGGTGTCACTTGTTCCTAGTGCAATGCTGCTGTTTATGTTCACAACGTGGCAAGGGAATGTCTGAATCCAAAGCTGTTTTCATTGAAATCTTTTTTAAAAATTCATGAAAACATTTCTATTAGATTAAAAAGGATTTTACAAACAACTCAGTTGTGGCCTAAGCTATTTCAGTGTCTGTTTTAAGTTCAGCTTGTACACAAACGTTTTGGATTGGAAAGTATTTGCATGGTTGTGCACTGTTTGCAAGTGGGTTGGATGGAAGCGCACGTCGAGTACAAAATCCTGCTCTCGCTGACCTGGGGGAATTTCACCCGAGGTCCTGCTTGGGTCTTTCTTAATCCACTCCTGGCCAGGCAGAGAGGACAGATACATTTAAAAAAAATTAAAAATACAATGTTTAGCCATGAATCTTTACATCTGGACTCAAGGGAACCCTTAGCGACACCCGGTGTTACTGTTCTACTTGTGCTTTTAGTTCCCCCTGACACAGAGGCACTGGTGCTGCAGGTGACCCCCGGTGTGAGGGGTGTTTCTTCATCACCACCATCCAGAAGCCAGGCTCAAGTCGCTGGGTCTTCCTGGGAGCGCTCCGGGAAGCTCAAGACGTTTCACAGACCTTCTAGTTCCTTTGGAAGGTCCTACTGCTTTGGCCCCATCAAACAGGGCTTTTGCCTGGAAAAGTTTATCCATTTCTTAATAATTTTAATTTCCTGCATCCACTTAAGTGAAAAATCATCCAAATGTATTTGCGCTGTTGTCAAGAAATGGGGTGAGTTTAAAAAAATCCTTCACATCAGCTCTGTGCTGGTAGCTGCTCGCAAGGGGCAGACTGGATTGGTAAATGATTCCTGTCTGGAGCAGGGGACCCGCCTGATGGGGGGGCAGTGGGGCAGGACCAGCGTGTAGCGAGGGCTCTGCCTTCAGCTTCTGCACCCCAACCCCCTGAGGGCTCGTGTGGGGTCTAAACATCAGTGAAACTTTTTAAGGTGTTACAGACGGCCTCTGGAGAGAACCTCTTCGAGCAAACCCCCATAAACAGCAGCTTTTTCCTGGGCAAATCACCGATTTGTGAACGGTGGCAAAGTGGGAGGGTGACCGACAGCACCCTGGGGACAGCCTGAAGATGCTCCTCACCTGAGCGGAGACCACGGTGAGGGTCGAAGGAGGGGAGCTCATCTGGGGAGTGAGGGGCTATGGCCCTGAACGGACACTGAAAAGGGGGCAGTGGGTAGAGGGAGAGGTGGCTCGTTAGCTTAAACTGTGGCTCCGGCTGGGAGCTGCTGGGGGGGGAGAAGGGGCAGCCCCCGCGGCACCCCTGGGCCGGGGCAAGGCTGGCAGCGAGCGCTCTGTAACTGCACGAGGGGATGGGGGACCCTCTCACGGAGCATCACGGCCGGGGGGGGCCTCCCCCACCTCGGTCCCTGCCTGTTGCCCAGGTGGCCAAGCGACATTTTTTCCCCCTTTCCAGTCGGTGCCTGCGGTAAACAGTGGGAACGGCCAAGGTCAGGGCTGCGGCCGCCCTCCCTCGCCCGTCCCAACGTAGCAACGGTGGCTTCAAACACCGCAGCCACCGTAGCCACCGCCGAGCAGGTCTGTGCACGCGTCCCAGCCCGCCCCGAGGGGGGCCATGCCTGGCAGGAGGACCCCCCGTCCCCTGGCAGGGTGGCACCCCCAAGTGACCCCCACCTCGTTGTGCTTTGCAGGGTCACCGCATGCCGGGGGCGGGGGGCTTCGCCTGTCCCCGCTGCCGCATGGCTTTCAGCTCCCGGGCGCTGCTGCGGGCGCACGAGGAGAAGCTGTGCCTCGGGACCCCGGTGGCCGCCAGCTCCGGCCTCCCCGAGGGGGACCCACCGCCGGCCGAGGGGGCCCCAGGCACGGCGGGGAGGCCACAGGACACCTCGGTAGCGTGGAGCTGGGTCTGGCACAGGGCGTGCGGGGCGGGGGGAGCCACCGAGGATGGGGACAGGGATGCGCGCTGGGATGGGGGATGGGGCATCACAGCCCCCCCACAGCTGGATCCGACCCAGCCTGAGCCGGGGGGGACCCTCCATCTTCCCCCCACCACCACCACGTGGGCAACCCTCCGTGCTTATTTTGCCAAATATGTTATTAAGCAGGTTTCCCCCCCCTCCCTTTTCTGTTTGCGTCTGCGAGGTCGGGGTGTCCCAGCATGGGGACCGGGCTGAGCCACACCATCTCCTTGTGCTCCCCGGGCTCCCGCCGGCCATGAGGGGACAGCGGGGGCCGGGGCGAGCGCAGGGGGCTCCCCTGGGGGATGTGCTCACCCCCCGCGAGAGGGCCCTGCTCCGGGCGGCCGACCCTGCTTCCAGGAGGCTGCCGGTGGAGGTACGGCCAACCCCACACCCCGGGGGTGGCCATCAGCGCCCCGAGGGCTCCCTATGCCCTGAGCTCCGTGGCTGGTGGGGTCCGGCCCCTCCTGCCCTTCGCAACCCCCTGTGCAGCAGGGAGAGCCCCGCCGGCAGCCGGCCCCACCACGGGGGCACGGGCAGCAGCCGCAGGAGCTGCTGGAGGCCCATGAGCGCCACATGGCCGAAATCCGGGCCAGGACCCAGCAGCTGGAGCAGCAGAGAGAGGGTAGGTGCTGGCAAGGGTTTTGGGGTGATGGGGTGGTGCCTGTGGGATGCAGTAACCCCCGGGGAGAGGGGCTGTGGGGGCCCACGCTGACACGGCCCCTCACCATCCCGCAGGGCTGTGCCGGCGGCTGGCGGCGCTGGGGACCGCAGCGGCTGCGGACCCCCACCCCGAGCGGGGGGGACTGGAGCCAAGCCAGGCCCTGCGTGACCCAGTTGGGCGGCTTCATGCGGCACATAGAGGGTGAGACCCAGCTGAGGGTCAGGACAGGGCTCTGGGGGGGTACCTGGGGAGCGGGGTGTTTTCCATCACAGGGCCATTGGACCCTCTCACCCCTCCCCGCTCTCCCCATTTGCACGTTTCCTCCCCAGGGCTGCCCTCCACCTCGACGCCCTCCACCTCGACGCCCTCCTGCCAGCCGTGGGTCCACTCGCCGCCGAGGCCAGGTGAGGGTGTGTGGGCAATGGCAGAGCCCAGCCCAGAGTCCTGCCGAGCCCCAGCCATGGCTGACATTGGGGCTGTGGCAGGGCGCTGCGACTGTCCTACCTGCGCAGTGGAGGGCACGACCCCACCATCCTGGCCCAGCTCCTCCACCTCCAGGCGGAGGCCACCGCGCTGGAGAAAGGGGCTGCGGGGCCACGCAAGGGCAGAAGGGCCGGTAAGCCCCAACCCCAGCCCAGACCCCCCTCCCAGACCCCCGTCCCCACAGGCGGTGGCTGAGGCAGCCCCGGCTGTGCCAGCAGAACCCCCCAGCGCTGGTGTACGGGGTCTGGACGCGGCGCTGCTGGCCATGGAGCTGGAGAACCAGCGGCTGGAAGACGAGCTCCTGGCACTGAAGGTCAGGAGGGAGAGGAGAGCCAACGCCGGTAGGTGACAGGGACCGGGGCAGCCTCCGGACCTGCAGCCCACAGTCCCCAGTTGCCTCCACGGCTGCAGCATCACAGCCCCTGGGCTGCCTATAGCTCACGCAAATATGGGGACACCCACAACTGCCCAGCCTGGGGTGGGGGTCTCTGCACTTCAGGGGAGGACCTTGCACAGTGACAGCACTGTGGTGGGGACAACAATGTTCCCTTAGACATTGGGGGAGAACGGGGTGGGCACCAAGAGCCACCACCGCACAGCACAAATGGGACCACCCCAACCCCGAACCCCAACACCATGGTGGGGCTGCTGGGGCAAACAGCTGCTGAGGGGGGGAGACTGGGGGGGGATGTTAAACTCCGTAGTGACAATTTCCCATCCCCCAGGCTCGCAGGTAGCCCAGCGGCATGCAGAGGATCTGGCCCAGCTCCAGGCAGAGGTGGGGATGCTGCGATGCCACATGGAGCGGACGGGGCCCTGGCTGTCCCCCGCCATCCTCCCACCCCCCGTGGCCCCCCCCATCCCACCAGCCCTGGCCGCACCAGAGCTTTTCACGGTAAGAGCCTCGTCCCGGGGCTGTTCCCAGGTCTCCAGAGGTGCAGGGAGATCAGGTTGGGCTGCTGACCCAGTTGGGACGATGGGTGTGGAGCTATGGGCTTGGGGAGATGATTCAGGAGCTGCTGCCTTGGCCACTGCTGGGGACACAGGTGCCCCACAGAGCCAGGGCCACCAGGGCAGGAGGTTGTGTGTCCCCCCCAGGTGCTGAACCACAGGTGTGATTTGCTCTGCACACCAGCGCCGTGTGGGGCACTGGGTGCCTGGGCAGCTCCCACAGGTGCCTCTTGCAGGATGAGGCTGGGATCCCTCTCCTGTTAATGCCACTTTTCTCCTTTTCCCAGGAGTCCCCCCAGCCAGCGCTGGGGACAGGCAGCCCCGCAGCCCCCAGCCGCCCTCACATCCCCTCCAGCTTCCCCCTCGCCCCCTTTGCAGCTCTGGAGGACCCTCCTCCCGCTCGGGAGCCCCCGGTGCAGCACAGACCTCCCCGAAGGTGAGCTGGGGGGAGGCTGTGCCCTGTGGCACCACCGTGGTACCCCTCAGTGCCCTCTCTCCGAGCTGGAGTGGGAAAATGGAGCTTTATTAACCATAAACGCGATGAAGGGATGGCAAAATTTGTGCAAGAGCAGGCAGGGACAGGACAGGCAGCACCAGGCAGAGCCCAAAGCCGGCAGCAACCAAGACCCATGGCTCAGCCTCCACCTCAGGCTGTTTCCTCACCCCCAGACAAGTTGTTCCACGCAGTGCACTGGAAGAGTTTGGGGACCAGGGGAGGGCACAGTTGCTTTTTTTCTTTTCCCAACCTTCCCTCCACAAGCCCTTTCTAGAGGAAGCCCCACAAGCTTTCACAGCTCAGCCCCAGAAACCAGCAAGACCCACAGCAAGATTTCCTCTGCTGTGTTCAAGACTGATGCCGGGTGTTTAATAAACAGCTTCAGCCTGTTGCTCTTTGCTTCTTGGCCTTCTTTTTTTCTTGTGAACACATACATTTGTCCCAGAGCAGCCTTCCAGCCCCACTCGGGCACATATAGGGACTAACAGATTAGTGCTGTCCCCATAAGGATCCATCACCCCCTGCTCCCACGCTCTCTCCAGCTCCACAAGCACAAACAGAGATATGAAGGGACGAAGTGGAGGTTGAACGGAGCCGATGATACAATTCAACAGCGTCCTGGCAGTTACGAAGGGCACAGGGGCCAGACAAAGCTCTTATCACCCTTCCCCAGCCTGTTTAGGCTGCTCCAGGCTAAGGGAGGCACGAAGGGAACCTCCACCAGGCTCAGCCTGGAACCAAACACAGCCAGAGCTGCGACCACAGGGCTTATGCCCGACCCCACACCCCAGCAGAAGGCAGAAAGCCCTTATCTAGAGTTTCCCTAGACAAGCAGATGGAAACGTTTAGACCTGCGCCCCAGGGGCAGCGAGGAACAGAGGCCAGAGCTTGTAACAGCAAGAGGGTCAAGACAGGGAACGTTTGCTTACAATCTTTATTGAAGTCATACAAAAGTTGCCAAAAAGTGAAAAAATACACTATATACAAAACCATTTTCCTTGTAAGGAGAGGAGTGTCCAAGGTTAAAGAATTATCATACTGTGCTTTCAACTGCAGCCCCTGATTCTGCTTGTGGCCTTTTCTCTGTCTAAAAGAAAAGAAAAGGTTTTGTTTTTTAAAAAAACAAGACACTGCCTTACAGCACCAATTCATGCAGCAGTTCAAGGCTGAAGCCTTAACCGACCACTCCTGCTTTGCTGGTCACCACAGCCCAACGCTATTCTAAAATATTCACCTTAACAATTGTAGGCCAAATGACCAGCATTAAAACCCAGGAGTAATAAAAATACTTTGGGGAAAGGCGCTGTGCTGTAGTTGAGCCCAACTTGAACTCCCCGAAACACGTTTCTGTCCCACCCCACAGGCTGCAGGTCCCCACAGCCAGTGTCCTTCCAGCCCGCACAGTGTCAGACCCCACAGTACAACATGCATCCTGCAACCTGGGGAATATTCCCCACCCCGTCTGGGAAGGTTTATGAAGACCAGCAGGCAATAAAACCAGTACATCTACCAGGCACAAACCCATGCCCGAACAGAGTAAAAAAAACCCAATAAATAATCATGGCACAGAGTCCTGACTCAGCTGCCCACCTCCTCTTCCATTTTTTCTGCAACCTCATTTCCACTGGGAGCCGCGTCACCACCACCACCATTGACAGCCGGTTCTGGTTTAGATTTCTTAGCTTCATTGTCTCCCTGTTGAGGTTCCTCCTCTGGTTTCCTCTGAAGACAAAATTGTTTAGTCTTCACTATGTACAAATTCAAGCTTAATTTTTTTTTTTTTTTAAGAAAGTTAGCATCTAGATGGCATTGCACATTATCTATTCAACCTCTACTTGCCAGGTTCAAGACAGATACTTAAGTGTTAGGATTTAACCAAAGCGCTGAAGCTTTGGCACAGAGGTCTCGACCACAAAGGACTTCCAGTAAGACATTGTTTAGGCGCTAGTACCTATAAGTGTTGGATTATCCTTAGTTACAGTTTGGCAAGGAAACATGCAACTGCTGAGCCAGGTAACAGTTAAGGGGGTAGAATTAAGGCATCTACGATGTTTACAATCACCTGTGGAAAGCAGATCAAAGTTGCTCCAGGCAAACCTGAACTGAAAGAGGCTGATATAACACAGGCCAGGCTGCGCCACAGCCGCACGCAAAATAAAAACTAAGAGATCCCATAGGGGATAATTTTATTTATATTTGCAAACAGTCCTAGATAAAAAACATATACCGTTAAAGGAACCCAACGCTCAGTACATTATCACAGTGAGAGGCAGTTTATCATCACTACCATTAGACTGGCTTTGCTGTTTATTAACTCCAATTCTCCGTTTCCACTTGGAAAGAAGGGAACCCAACTCAGCCTGGTTGCTTGCCCTTTCCTTAAGATCTGTAGGCCACCCTGCTCTTCTTGCAGGTCCTCAGCAGAGGAAGACACTTGTTCAGAAAACGCCTGCAGAAGCCACACAGCTCGGCTCGGAAGTTAAAGCAGTGTGGGTCAGGGGTGCTGAACCACCAGGAACTAATCTCCTGGAGGCTGGACTGTTCCCAGACTGATTGGCTCCCAGTGGAAAGGAGTTTCAGGCACTATTTCTGGTTTTACTTTTAGAGCGTCGTCCCCCCCCCCCTCCATTATAGAACTAAGTTAAGAAAAAAAAAATGCTTTAAGCCAAGAAATCTGATTATACAAAGCAAGCCAGTGGTATTTTAACAAACTGTTCGTTCAACTAGTCATTTCTGGGCTCACCTTTTTCCTGACTAGGTGAGAGATGTCTGTAACACACTGAGATGCACCATCAGCTGCTTTTCTTACTGGAATCTATTGCAAGACACAACATTGTCACAGAAGTTACAGCAAGCAGTAATCCTTAGAGCAGACAGGAACTCTCAGCATCCATCTTAAATGAACTTACTGTGGAAACAGAACCACTGTCTTCACTCTGTGCGAAGCCAGATGAAGTTCCAACCTTAAGAAAAAGCAGAAAAAAAAACCAGTGGAACAAGTTCTGCTTATCTATTCACACAAGAAAGTATAGGCTGGTTTAGAAAAAACCCCAGCTCCTTCATGTCTCACTGTGTTTTGCTCCTACACTTGCACGCAGGACAGACAGACAAAAAGCTCGCACAGTGATGCAACACTCGGTCCATTCTCATATTTGGCTGACTTATTTCCAGCCCTGACACATTAAATTGCTACAGACGCCTATCAAATTCCAGTTTAGTTTGGAACAATCAATGCCAATGTATTTACTAACTATCCTTTTTAGATGTCAGCTGCCTCAGTTGCCTTCTCGCAATCACAGCCCATATCATTTGTGAGCAACCACCAGCCCCCAGTCTGTACGATCAAGTCTGAGCTCTTCCTATTACTGGTTTACTTCAAGTCTCACTGGGAGAATGTTTCGCTAAAAGGAAACAGCAGGAGACACTAACCAGAGTTGCTTTTAATGCCATCTCAGCTACTTTCGCACTCTTTTGAGACTCCTTTGAATCTTCTATCTTTTCTTTAATTTCGGGAAGCAGTCCCTTCAGTTCTTCAATCTCCTTCTCATCTTCAGGGGACCCACTTTCTGCCTTCTTTATTCGCTCAGTAAGCATCGCTACGATCAAACGGTTACAGCAAAAACATCAAGACAAAGTAGCTATCCAGTCGTCAATATCCACAGAGGCAAGTGTCTGTAGTAAACAGTTTCAACAATTCTGATATCAGTATAGCTTGTTACCAGTTTCAGACCAGCAAACATTTGCACAGCAAGGTAATTTATAAGCATATCTAGCTACTTTTATGGCAGTTTTAACAAAGTCTGCTTTGACTTGTGAAAGCTCTCGCATTCGCTAAAGCTGTTTCAGAAATCCACTTACCCATTCTCTTGTCAATGACTTCTACGGATTTACCAAACTGCAAAACCGCCTCGTCGAACTGGCTGTTGTAGTGGTAGGCCAGTGCCAGCTGGTAGTGACTCTCGGCGAGCAGGCGGTCGTGAGCCTCCAGGTACTTCTGCTGCAGGGCCAGGCAGGCCTGAAACTCTTCTATAGCCTGCGTGTAGTTTTCTATAGGAGAAAGTCATAAGGTCTTTACAAACCACGCTCATCTATATAAACAAGCAAGATCTAAACAAACCCTTATTCAGTTACTCTGTACTTTATCGCACTTTATATAGTCTGAAAACAGGACCACCGTTGAACACAGCAGCCGAGTTCAGTGACAGGCTGCTTTCAGATCATCAAGTGACACCACTCACAGTCCAGCATGCACTGTCCGCTTGCACACCTCAGAACGTTTAGAGTCCAGTTCTAGTTCTCTCACGAGTGCTTTGTCCATTTACAGCAACACAGGAAACCAATCAGCCAAGTCAAAACCAGGCACCCAAATCCTGCTATGTTACCTACCACCATGAATTGAGTGCAACTTGAATGCAGAGCTAAGGACAGTCCCCTGCCACCTCCCAGCCAAGCTCTCCATTTAAGGTAGTCTAATGACATAAAACACAACCCTCATTTTGTAGCCCTTGTCCAGAAACCTGTCACATTATTTCCAATGCCTGCCACAGAGGAAGATTACACCCTACTTGAATTTAACAAGATTAAAACATGTTTTCAAATGAAGGGCAGATAAGACACATTAGAAGGAACGAACCTGAGTCTTGTTTCACACTCCTTTTTTCTCGTGCATAACACATCAGGGTCTTTCCTGACCATACTCTGGTATTTTGGGAAGTCAACCATTTTTTATTTGCAGTCTCTATGTTCTGGAACTGGCACAGTACCAACACCTCCCATTGAGCTCAGTGACTCACTACTTCAATAAGGGAAGAATCCTCAGTTTCTGAAACTACCCAAACCTTGCCTATAAAGCAGAACACAAGGTTGGTTTTGATCTGGTAACATTACTTTTTACCTGAAGCTTTCTTTCACTGTTCTGGAAAAGTATGGACTACCCTGTTTAGGGCACCGACTTGTTCATCCATTGATTCTACAGCTTCTCACATGGCTGCACTATCATAATTAAACAAAATCTATTTTGTTTTCATCTTAACAATCTTAACTCACCTCCACTCATTTTAAAGTAAGAAATAGAGAAGGACAGAAAGTGGAACGGTACATGAGAATTAGTGTTACTTACCAGATTCAATGCTAACTTCTCCTAACTTTAGATGAGCTTGAGCTGCGTGGAGCTGAGCTTCTTTTGTTTCTTGTCTAAATCAAGGAGGAAAAAAAAAAAAGTAGTTTTCAAATCCTGATCAGATTATGCCACATTCACTAATTGCTTATGCCACCCCCCCAATTTCCAATTACTTTCTCTAGCAGATATCCAAATTAGGACCTAAGCCTTTACCTCTTGTAGATGACTTTTGCTAACTCCAACATGTCCCAGGCTAGCTCAAGATTTCCAATTTCATCCTCCTCGCTTTCCTGTAAAGACTAGAAATGCATTGAAGATTAAGTGACTCGGTTACATATCACATCAAACAACACTAAGTTTCTAAGCAGTGTTGTCAAGGAATAAATTTCTTTAAGAGGTAAACAGTTTAGCATTAGAAGGAGAAAGAAAAAAAAAACAAACCAAAACCAAATATGCAGAAGAGGTTATTTCCTCAACTGAGTCTTTGCCTGCAGCAAAGGTGTTTTAAGTGGAACATAAGCTTACATTGTTAGTTGATAGGGCCTTAATCTTTTTTCCAGAAATAACAGGGCACCAAGCACTAACGTAGCCTAAGAATAAGACTTTAAGGCTCTATTTAGAAGAATCAAAAGCTAAATAAAGGAGTTGAAGTTCCACATTTTTTAAAATGAGCTTTTGAACTTCATTAGAATAGTCTGCGGCAGATACTCTATTCAAGACAGTTGTATAGCGTGCTTAGTACCACATTTTAATAGGTTTCAGACTTTTCCAGGTGTTTTGATTGCTACATCAATGTAACAACTCAGATTTAAGCAGTACTACACTTCCCACTAAATTTCCATCCTAATCATGGCTTATTAGACTGGATGTATTCAACACGCACAGTGAGACAACAATAAAACAAGCCGAGAAGAAACTGCTACAAGTAACTAACTTCAGTGACAAGCTAAAGCAACTCTCCCCGCCTGCCCCTGCGCTCACCAGGCTGCATTACTCGTCAGTAGACTGCCCGGGTTTACAGGCAGAGAGCTGAGCAAGATACCACAATGCAGACAACACATAGCGCTGCCCCTTCCTTCGGCAACACTGGTTTTCATAAGTAATTTCCTACACAGGACTAAATGAAATAACAGCAAGTTTTTACAAAGACATTAACATAACGTTTAGACAAATACTGCAGTCCTCCATGAACACCGGTATCAGAGTCTCACCTTGTCTTCCACTGTCAGTTCATTCTCCTTATCATCTTCAGCTTTATCATTTTCTTTGTCTTCCTCTTCAGATTCTTCTGTTTCTACAAGGAAAGTAGATGAACGAGAACACTTGTTGTTACTACACTTGCTTCACATGGAGTCAGGTAGAATATATTATATCCAGCCCTCATCCTTCCAGTGACAGGTTAGATGTGTGATGCAAGAAGAGCACAGATACATTAAATTCTCATCAGCAGCAGCCATCTTGCTGAAAGTGTTACGAACTGTAGACTGAAGTAGCTCCAGGCTACTTTAGTCCTTGTTTTAAGTTTAACTTCATACTATCTAGAACGGAAACTTACCTAGAATTCAGTTCTCACAAATGCATTGTGAAGTCCCACTGAAGCCATGGGATCCTGAGCAGCCCTGGAGGTACTGGTCAGTTGCTGGACTTGATGCTACAGATAACAAGCGTTTTCAGCAAGATAGCTGCCAAGCTGTGTACAAATAAGACTGTTTCTGAATTCGTGTTCCTCATGTCAGACATTTAAGCGACAGTGTTATTAACGAACCTGCTATTGTGTGGCACTGATTTGACTTCTGGTACTGCATAGGAGCGCTACATGATCTACTCTACCAGTAGAAAACATTTTGGGAAAAAGTGCAGTGAAGGAGTATGGCTAATAACTTTAAAGTACTGGTCGACTTGCATGCTAAAGTCACACACTTAATTCCTATATCATGACCACTGACTAATCCCAGAATAACAGGAGCTTGATGGGGTAGAGACTAGAGAACCCATGAGCTCATTAGGCTAACTCCTCAGAAACACACATCTACCACTGAGAGGACCAAACCTGTAAGTATGAGGACAGCTCAATCAAAGGTAGAACAGAAGAGATGTTAGGAAGTTGAAGTCAATTTTAAGTAGTGGAAAGAGTCTGGAATGACTGTGCACCAGACCAGGATGTTCAAGTGTGTCCTCACACCAACAGAGTTGGAACAAATGGCAGTGGTACGTATGCTTTCACAGGATGATGAGGAGTGGATAACTACTCTTGGTTTATGTTCAGTCATACTCTGTCCAGACAGACACCTTGTTAGGCAGCTGCATCACCACTTTGAGTGTCATTGTGCCTAGCGGTACAAATCCTTTCCATGTGCAGAACTACTTAGTCTGAATATTCACCACTCCTAAAATAAGGCTCTTCCTGTGCAGCTGAGCTACTGACAAGCAAATTTTTAATTATCAGCTCATCAGTTAATTTATGCAATAGAAAGGACTGGCCTACTAGGACCACGCAAGTACTACTTCGCAAAGTGTACAAGTTTTACTAGGTTACTTTAAAATAATTCTGAAAACAGCTACAATGAAGCAGGGAAGCAGAACGGCAGAAAAAGCTAGATAGCTGGAAGGCTGTACTAGATAGTAGCAATAAGCCTTCAGGTTCCAGGGCAAATTAAATTTAGATTTGCCAACTTGCAATTACCACCAGAAAGACTCAAATGGAGAGTTCCTTCCCCCTGAAAAAAGTAAATTTACTATTTTGTTACATATTCAGCTGTTCTTATTTTTCTGCTCCACTGTTTTAAAATAAAATACAGTTATAACCAGAGGCAACTTGTGCTTCAAGTTATTTGAAGGTTAGTGCAATAAAACCCAGACGCATGCAAGTGAACATCCATTCAGTATTCTCCACCAGCCTAGCCATTACTTACACATTTCACAGGGCTGTAAGTTTGCTTTCAAGTAAGATTTGCTTTGCAGTTAGTTAAGCGTTAGTCTAGAAAAACTGAGACTATTCACTATTCCTTGAAACTTTACGTGGATGTAAAAATCCTTCAAGAGCCCCTTTACTGTGCCTTTTCCTTATTCTAAGGCAAACAGAAAATTCTGAATGGAACACTTTTTACCCATTGTTAGCCAAATCCATCAAGTCATCCACCCACAAGTACTTTTCTCCTCTCACTGTTACCTTCTCCCTCTTCCACCAGGTCATCTTTCTCTTCTTTTTCTACCTTAGCACCTTCACCCTCTTCCATCAGGTCATCTTTCTTTTCCTCTTTCTCTACCTTAGCAGCTACTTCATCCTTTTCTTCCATATCATTAGATGGCTCTTTGCCCTCTGTGGGCACAGGTTCCTTTGAGGACTCCCTCTCTTTAGATTCTTCTGGTTTCTCTTCCGTAGCTGTCTCTACCAGCTCTTGTTTCTCCTCCACCTTCTTCTGTTCAGCTGCCTCTGCCTCCCCTTCTGTAGCTTCTTTCTGCTCCACAGCAACTGCTGCCTGTTCTTCTGCTGTCACTTCTTGTGCTACTGCCTTCTCTTCCACAGCTGCCTCTGCCTGCCCTTCTACAGCCTCTCCCTTTTCCACAGCTGTCTCTTTTTCTGTTGCTTCTGCTGTCTGCTCTCCCGACTCTCCCTTCTCTTCCTCAGCCACTTCTCCAGCTTCAGCCTCTTCCACAGCTGCCTTTGCCTCCTTGTCTGACACTTCTGTCATTCTCTCCTTCTCCTCAGTTGCCTCTGCTACCTTGTCTTCAGGCACCATCTTCTGCTCTGTTTCCACTACCTTCTCTTCCACAGCTGCCTCCTCTTTTGTCGCCTCCTTTTCCACAGCTACCTGCTGCTTCAGCTCTTCTGAAGCTACTTTTTCCACAGAATCCTCCATCTTCTCTTCAGCCTCTTCAAGCTTTGCACCCTTGTCAGCAATTGCTTCTTCTTTTGGTTTTTCTTCTGCGACCTCTTTCATTTCGACATCCTCCTCTTTGATTTCCTTCTCAGATAGTACTGGAGACTCTTCTGTGGACTTTTTGGCCTCTTCTTTTTCCCTCATGGCGTTATATACCTGTTCTCTCAACTCCTCCCTTGCTTCTTCTACATGATTGAGGAAGCATAAACATTTCTTCGAGTTTAGTGATAAAGACATTAATGGGCACTGACAATACCACCCTCAGACCCTCCAGTGTGTTGGTTTGTCATCAAGTCAGATGACATTCCTAAAAGCTCCACTTTCAAAGTACAAGGAATTAGGACACAACCAACATAGTAACTTGAACTAAGGAAATCCCTTCCCCAGACTGCATTATTGCAAGCGGCCGCTCAAGCAGTGTGCAGTTTTGCGCGCTAGCGTTTTTAGTCACAGCTAAGCAAGAGGTGCCAGTGTTTTAATAGTCTGGATTGACAGGAATTCCTGTATTATCTCCAGCTGTAGGTAGTATAAAACAGTTACTGTTCTTGGACTTTTTACAGAGACTATGACATGTCCTACTACACAGGCTGTACTGCTACAAGGTTACAAAGCAGTTTGAGTGGACTGTGAAGCTTAAGAAAGCAAGTTTGAATGCAGCGTTTCAGGACACAGACACCTGGTGACACTTTACACATGCTTTCAGTGACCAGTTCCTTGCAGAAGTTTTACAGATTTTGTTCAATCTTTAAGCATGATTAGAAGAACAAAAAAAAAAGTCCATTCAGGATGCTAAGAGTTTCAACAGAATGATTTAGGCTACCTAAGGTACCGATGGACTGAACTTGGATTGTTTAGACAAGAAAATGCAGCTCGGTGCCTCCACGGCACGGCAGACAGCTTTACATACCATCAACAGTTGGTAATGCAGAATCATCCTCAGCTTTTTCTCCTTCCTCTTCAACCTGCACACCTTCCAAGGCATTTCCCAGCACACCATTTTCCATTCTGAAGGCAACAAAAGTTTGTTATCCCTTAGCTCTTGTAATAAACACTGTTCGAACTGCACAAGCTGCAGTGCCACAGCCCATCCCACCCAGTAAAACCCTCCGTACGTGAAGTTCTACTGTAACCCTGTCTATGAGGGTGAAATCCTGTTATGCCAGGCAGACTCTTGATCAAACGAGAAACTGTCAGCATACCTTGCCAACTCCAGGAGAGATTTTCCATAGTAAAAAAAAGCTTCTGCACACTCGTCTGCTGTTTCACCATATTTTTTACCCCTACAAAAGTGATGAAGAGTTATTTGCCTGTGCCTAGTTCAGATTTTGACACACGAACTTCAAGGCTAAGAATTCATGGACAGGAAGAATCGATTTCTTAGCTCATCTCCCATTGTTTCAAACAAATAACAAACACTTCTCTCACTTAGCTAGATGTGGGTCTCAAACATCCAGCAAAGCAAATTAATCTAAAACCCAAACACGTATCACTCTCAGAGACTGACTGAGACTAGTAAACAAGCTACTAGCAAGTAACGCTATCCCATTATTTTCATATTCACAGACATCAGAACCATACACTGCGAAATAAGATACAAAATCCCTTTTCCTCCTTAGGGAACTGCATTGGCAATTACTATCACAAAAGCTGCCTAAACTGCACGTTAACTACAGTATTGTCCAACACCTGAGTTAATTTAAATAGTTTGTCCTCTTCCCAGTTGTATTATAAATACAGCAGCATATGTAAAGTAAAAACCTCAATCTTTCTTGTATAAGCCTCATCAGTATAGTCAAGCTGAAAGCCAAGACCTACAAAAATACACAAAACATTTTACTACTCACAGTAAGCTCGCAGCTTCCTGGAATGCATTAACAGCAGCCGGAATATTTCCCATTACCAAGTGTTTCTGTCCTAAACCCAATAGCTTCTTTGATTCTCCATCCACATCCATACTGGAGAAGGGGGGGATAAAAATAAATCAAATACAGGATTGTCAGTTTCCATAGTAATTTTGTATCCAGCTTTAAAAACCTAGTCAGCTCTATATACAAGTGAGTTGCATACATTACATTGGTTTGAACTAGTGGGGGGGAGGGTTGTTTGGTTTTGTTTGTTTAAATCTGGTCCAACTTCTAGTTCTGATGACTGATAGCAGACAGGTTAATTTTAACCAACTGCTGCAAGAAGCGGGTATTGGAATCTAATATGACAAAGGATGCTAAAGAACATACTTTAAGAGTTGCACACCAATACAACACTGAATACCATACAGTGTTTCACCAGACTCTGATGCTAAGCCAAGAAAAAGAAGAAGAAATACAAGTTATAACTCCTCATAGCACAGCACAATGCACAATGCAACTCTCAGTTTCAATTCAGTGCATCTCACACAGCTCCATCTCCAGAAGGTCCATCCCAGTCCATCTTGAACTGGGACAAGAGGAGCTGCCCACAAAGGCATACTACTACTGGCTGGTCATGTACTTGTACTGCTCCAATGCTTCCCCAGCATTAACTCACATACCAAGAATTTCCTAAACAACAGCTGGTATTTGTGTATTGAAAGAGTTTTGCTGCACTAGATTTGCGCAGACTATGAGTGAGCACAAGTTCCAGCACCTACAGCATCCACGTCCGTTAAACTTCAAGCCTAATAATGGATTTCTAGGGTGACCTTTTTGTTTCACTCAATAACCCCAGGATTTCATATTCTTTAGTAACTGACAACTCCGACTCCCATCTCACCTGTCTGTCTTGTCTGTGGATGTGGAAGGAGCTGCCAATTCCTCTTCCATCCTGCAAACAGAAGATTGAATAAGTGTTTATAACAGGCCACCCATGTCATGACAGGCACAGAGCTCTCGGAGGTGTGAAACCAGAGCCAGGAGCGGTGTTCGCTTTCAGGTGTTCCGCCATCCACAGCGAGTCCACACGCTGGTTCGCCCTGCCGGCTGTCTTTTGGAGCAGCCTAATTCGTTTCAGTTTTGTTTATTGCTCGAACGAAGGATCGTTAGGAAAGCAGATGCTCTCAGGTTATATCAGACTCAGCCTGGCCTACAGGTCTGCCCTCTAAAAACCAGGCCGGCCCACCCCCGCCGGCTCGCAGCACCCTGTACCTCAGGGATGTCCCGTCCGCCGTACCCCCACCCCCGCAAACCTGCGGCACGGAACAGGCCGCAAAGCGCAGAACCGGGCGTTTTGCACCGCCTTTCCAGTCAGAAAAGCCGGGATGGGCCCGAGGCGCCCTTCGCCGGGGGGTCGCCACGGCCCCCCCCGCCGGGCGGCCTCCCCTCAGCAGCGGCGGGACAGCCGCACAGCTGACAGCCGCCGCGGCCGCCCGAGGGCCCCGGGCGGAACAAAGGCCGGGAGAGGTGGGCAGAGACTCGACCGCCCCCACCACCACCACTGCCCCTCACAGACAATGGGCGCCTTTCCCGCCTTCCCCCGGCCCCGCCCCCCGCCATTGGCGCCAACCCCCGACGGCGGATCCTGACGGG
>VUYV01000099.1:1578100-1633157 GCA_008711295.1 Anarhynchus alexandrinus
GGATTGCATAGACGCTGCCGTAGAGAGGGGCGGCGGCGGCGGAGTGCAGACCCCTGCCCCGCCGGCTGCCTATATACCCCCGAGGACACGCCCCGGCCCGCCCGGCGGCGCGCGCACGCCGCAGGGGGACTACCGCTCCCGGCGTGCCGCGCGCCCGCCCGCCGCGGGACGCTGAAGGGGGCGCCGCCGCGCGGGGCCTGCCGGGAAGCGTAGTCCCGGGGAGGGCGGGGCCCGCGCGGCGGCCCGCTGGGAAGTGTAGTGCCGGGGACGAGGCCGTGCCTCCGCCGCGCGGCATGCTGGGAAGTGTAGTCCGCGGCGCAGGCCGGCGGTGCGAGGGCCCCGGGAAGGGGCGGGACGGACACACACACACACCGTGCGGGGGCGGGCGCGGCGGCGAGCCCCGCGTTCCGGTAGGCACCGGCAAGCCTCACAGCGACCCCAGCGCAGCCCGTTGAAAGGTCAGTCGGCTCCGGCCAAGGCCGGGCAGAGGCTTCGCCCGCCAGACGCGGCCGACATGGCCGCTGCGGCCCTGACAGAGGAGAGCTGCGGCAAACGGCAGCGCCGTTGGCGAGACCCGGAGGGTCATTATTCCCCCCCGCCCCCCCCCGCGCCGCTATTTCAAGATAAAAGTTGTGCAGCTTCAACCGCGGCGCGTTACTCCCTGCGGTAACAGAGCCGGGAACGGCGGGTTTAGCAGAGGTACAGAATTAATCTGCTTTTCTCGGGGAGTCTCTCTGCCCGCTTGCTCGCTCTTTGATTGGAGAAGCCACTAGGAAAAGTTAATTGGGGCCCTGACGTTAGAGGAAGGGAAAATAAAAGTCTCAAAGCCATACACGGAGTATAGTGTTTTATTTAAGACATGCAAGTGGAAATACGTGCGACAAAAAGCCACTTTTCTTGGCAGGATGACTGCTGTTAACGCTCCACATAGCGCCTGCAAAGTCACATTGCTTCCCTACTGCTCTGCAGGAAGAACTGTATTCAAAGTCACCCGTGTTTGATTAGAATATTAAAAAAAAAACAACAGGGATTTTGTTTCCCTTAAGAAGAAAATGTCCAGTCTAGTAAAGAAACCCAACTGAGCTGTAATGGCTTTCTCCACTGAGGTAAATTCAGCAGGAATTAGGAAACACTTTAGTGAGGAACAGAAATTCTTTAAATTTTACGTAAGGATTACAAAAAGCAATAAACAGGTTTGTTCCAGTTCAGCTGCACGCTGTGAGGCCCCGGGCAGGAAATACCTGAAGAGGCATTACGCTTGCGGTGAATATATAGTTTTACTATAAGCTTACTGTAAACGAGGTTATCAAAACTAAAACAATCTAATTCTTTAACTTGTGAACTACCTGAATACAGAGGATTATTTTTCTAATTCCATGTTTGTTATTGCTATGGGGAAAATAAAAAATAAGTGTTCTTTATTTGACTTACAGCCAGTTAAGCTTTCTTTATCCAGCAGCCAAGGAGGAGTCGTGCCTATGACTGTCTCTGAATGGCATCAATAGATCTGAAAGAGTTCCTTTGTTTTAAATCCCAGAGGGCCTTAGAAAATCTGTCTTGCCACCCTGTCCGCACCAAGGCAAATGAGAATTAATCCTATTTTACAGGTAGAGAAAACCAAAATAAAGTGTTAACATCACTAAGGCCACAGAAGGTATCACCACCAGAGCACTGGTAGGTACCAACACCTTGTACTCAGACGGTAAGACAATTCACCAAGAGACTGAAACAAAATAAAACCGTTGTTGGTGCTAGAGCTCCAGCCCTGCTCAACTGCATGTCAGCACTCGGTAAATTAGTGCCTGCCAGGGAGTAACACAGAGACATGGCAAGTGGGAAAACAGAGGCATAGGAAAGGCAAATGACTTTCCCGGTGTTACCAGCAGGTCAGTGGTAGAACAGGAGACAGGATCAGTTCTCCCAAGCATCAGCCCAGGCAGCAGTCAAAAATGCGACATTAAAACAGAAGGGGCCCTCTGACAGGTCTTTGCTCTTACTGTACAGTCAGGAACTAATTTTGTGACCTTCCAGAACTCAAACTGGACATCTCTGGTAAAGAGACACTGGGCAACTTTACAGTAAAAGCAGGATGTTTTTCTACAAGACTTGCTAAAAAGTTCTTGAGGCTTTTGTGATAGGACAGGCCAATTGGAGCTGAAACCTACCCATGTGGCAAGCAAGAGAGAGGATTGCCCTGAAGGCCTGCTCCAGGGTATGCATTTATTCTCCTCAAATCTACAGGCAAATTAGAAGAAAAAGAAAATAGAGAATTCTAGGTCCCACAAGTACTCTAAAGTGGATAAAAAGCACTGGGCATGGCTGGTTACTTGGGTTTTAATGAAGGATTTATGGACATAGTGCAACTGTAGCACATTTCACTTTATTCCCTGTATAAAAAATATTAATAAAGGTATCAAAGTTGATGGCTGAGCAGTTGTTTAGTCTTAAAATGCTTTCATTCCTTCACCTTTTTTTTTTGTTGTTGTTTTTCCTCATGGTTGGTCATAGCTAAAGCTTTCAAAACTGTTTCACAGGCAGTAAACCCAAAGTATTGCCCTAGCCTGATAATGGCACGTTTGAAACTTGATTTAGACTCCCCCACTTTTTATCTAATCCCCAAAAGATTTGATGCTTCCAGGAGCAAGCCTGCAGTCATTCTAATAAATCCACAAACTTTGACATGGAAGCTACAGTATCTCCAGAAAGGAGGTCAATTAGAAGCAGTACATTGTAAGTAAACTTACTCAGGAAGGAAGGTTTCAATTTGACAGGTTTTTTGACAAATTGTGGCAACAATTACTTTGTGAAAGAGCAGGTAGAGGAGCATGTTATTCTAACACCTCATTTTCTAGTAGTTAATAGGGGTCATTGAAGGGGTAATTGGGGTGTCCGGCATCTCTTGCTACTAGCTTTCCATTCACCTGTGAAATAAGCAGACAGACTCAGGTCAGAAAGATAAAAATCCATTCTTACTCTCAGTTTCAAGTTCTGCAGGGTTTACGTTTCTAAATCTTCATATCTCAAACATCTGGGAGCGCCTTTTTCAGCTTAAACAAGAGCTGTTCCCTCTACCCCGAGTCCTCTTAGCACTTCTTGGGGAAAAAAAAAAAAGAGATAGATTTCTGTAGCCTACAGCAAGAGTCTTTCTTCCAGCAGCTGAGGCTTGAAGAATTAGATTAAGAATAGTTAAAAGCCTTTTGCCTTGTAGCTGTCATTGAGAAAGTGTTGTAACATGCACACTTCAAAACACTTTATAGGAGTTGGAGCTTTTGCCCATGTTTCCATGATAGAGTTGCCGGGCTGTCAATTTTACAGATGGGTAAGATGAAACACATTGAATAGCTTGTTCAGGGTCATACACCAAAGTATTAATAGTGTCACTGAACTCTTTCATAGCACCTTTTGTTCAAGAATATTTCCATGGAAGATCAGCTTTTCCAGCTGCAAAATGGGAACACTGAAACTGATGTTCACAGATAATTAAACAGAGGCTCAGGCTGGCCCAAAAGCAGACGTGTCCATGCAGAAGTCTCAGTTCCTACATCTCACCTCCAAGCAATCAGATGCACATGTTGCATTTATAGTTGCATCAAGTCCATTGCAACACTGAGGAGCTGAGGCAAAACCTTGCTCCTCATCTGTAATGTTTGGGGACATTTGGGTGCAGCATTGGCAAAGAGATACACACCTCCCTGGGTAACAGACTAGCATCATTCAGCTAAAACTTATACTATGTGACTAATGACTGAATAAGAGTTATGTTAGAGAAATAATTGATTTTTTATACATATAAATGTGATGTTAGAGATTACTGAAAATGCTAAGGGGGCAGAGGGAATCACAGGGTCTTTCAAACCAAGTATCCGCTAGCAAGTCCCTCTATCAGCTTTCAGTATAAAAACCCGCATTTCAAAGCAACAACTGGAATCCCTAGTAATTAACTGTTTACCGTGAAGACTACTGAAGTGTGAAATTAGTCACTTGGGGGCACTACAGAGCAGAAAACTGAGATGTTAAGGTTTAACACTTGACTGATGCTCAGATTAAAATAAAATACAGGTGAAATGAAGCTGTCAACTGAAGGCAATCCTTAAAACAGTGGACAAAAGTATCACAGTATCTTCAGGTTTACCCATATTCTCTTGAGAACCAACAACTTCCTCATGCTCCTAAGATTCATATTCCTCATTTTTCCCCCCAGTTTCTTCCCTCTGCATATTTCACTACACAGAACAGCTCTTCAGGTAAGCATTCTTGTTTGCAGCATGCCAAGACAGCAGCTGCCTGAAGCAACGTTTCACATAACCGATTCCAGTCTACCCCAGGAATTTGAGAGAAGGAGGGGAGTGTAAAAACAGCAATGAACACACTGGAGGTTAACAGTAGCTAACTATCAAAAATAGACAGATCATCATGTTTACAACACCATCAGTCCTTCTCTCCTGGCTTGCTAGTCATTCAAGTTTCGCTAAGTATATTCCTTGGCCAATTATGTGTTTCCAAAAGTTTGGATTTCAGGCTGGTGCAAGGTAATTTCTAACCTCTATCCAAATCACGAACTGTCAAAGTATAAAGCAACTTAAATTGCCTATGGGCAATGTAATAGCCTCTCCTCAGGCTTTAAACAAAAACACAGTGTGGAGAAGAGTGGCACAACTATAAGAACTTGTGGTTATGTATCAATGAAGTAAAGCAAGGAAAAACTGTCTCATCAGTTATGATAGGAGCTCTGATATCACTGCCATATCACACTTTGAAATCCAGACACTGTGAGTTAGATTCATAGAGGAGATAGGCATGAAAGGTTAGACAGGAATTTTAATTCACAGTTGATGAAAATTCTTTCCAATAAGCCCAGAAGGGATGGGCAGGAGACAAAAGGTTCCGCTAGAGATCTTACAGCTACAGAGTCGTGTTTTAATTCTCCTCATCTTGCTTCTTCCTGTCTTGTTATCTGACAATACAGCAATATCTTTGAAGCTGAGCTGTATCAGTCACCCTTTTTCTAGTTGGACGGGCTAGCACTTTGAACTGTATTTCATCTCTCCTTTGTGAATCACTGTGATCTGATCAGGTCTCCCAGGTAACAAAAGCATATGAATTATTCCCAGCTTGTCCAAGCCAGGCTACATTCTAATATATTTTGCAGTTTCATTAACAAAACAACTTTGTTTGCAGCAGGAGTAGCAAAACACTTGAAAGAAACATACTGTCAGCAGCAGGTGTGCTTGTCACTACCACATTCACACAGATCAGCAGCTAAGCTTGCAGTTTGGTGTACAGACTCCTGATCCATAAACACCAAGATAATTTTGGCTGCAGGGATGTGGGGGTTTATATTTATGCACACATACTGAAGCAACCCTACAGTTAAAAGCATGGCCTTGAAGCTCTGGTAAGCCCCAGCATGACAAACAGTGAACGCTGTAACAAGCATCTACCCTTGATATGAGACAATCCTTCACCACACATTCACAACTTCTCTTTTCTAACTCAGACTAGTCACTGATATGCTCCCAAGTACTCAAAAAAACCCTCAATTATAAATCCTGGAGAAAAGCTTTCCCCAAAGAATTCTTATAGTCAGTAGCCACCGACTATTAAAGAATAATTTACAGGCAGACAAACTGCTGGAGAGGCAAGGGTATGCTTGACAGCCGCCAAATTTGCAGAGAGACCTACTGTATCTATGCAGTGTACTGTATGACAGAGAAGGGATAAATCACTTCAGACTCATTACAGCACAGTTGCCATATGTTGGTCAGTGACGCACCAGGGAATGGCAACAGCTCTCTGTTGTACAGTCAGAAGAAGGACAATAAGAAATGAGGAATACTATAAAGACAGCAGACAACAAGGCATTGAAATTACTTTTTCGGTTTTGTTTTTGGGGTTTTTTTTTGCATTTTTTTCAGTGAGGAGAAAGGGACAAGGTTAGGTCCTTTAATGTAAGAAAGGCCAAGAAGCCTTCAACACTTATAAGGCATTCGTTTCTCTAAGAACAAACTGGCATCTGATAGCACATGAGGCAACAGAGTAAACTACTGATGCTAAAAGATGCTGCAGCTAATGGATTTGGGAAGAAAAATAACACAGCCTAAACCAAACTTCGGAAGGTCGTTACAACAGATGCTGAAAGGGGGGACATCCAGTGGAGGGGAGCGGACAGTTTCCCCTCATGTGACTTCCATGATGGACGTGGAGAACTAACAGCACTGAGTGTTCACTAATCTTAGAGGTTTATGGTATAAAGTAGATGGGGACAGTTGGAACATGGGGTACTTCTGGAGGAATGCCATGGACCTTAGCTTGCTTGTACAAGAGATGAAGAAATCAGCAGGAGTTTGGTGAGATCTGAAGTAAGATGGGACTCTGGTTAAAGGCCCATGGACAGGTGTAATGAGAACTCAAGGGAGCCGTCAGTGACCAAAACAGAGGAAAAGAAATTAAAAAAAAATACCTTTGTGTGCACAGCTTTTGAAAAATTNGATGATCTTCAAGGTCCTTTCCAACCTAAACCATTCTATGATGATTCTATGAAAAGAAATTAAAAAAAAATACCTTTGTGTGCACAGCTTTTGAAAAATTATTTCATTTTAGATACCCTAAAAAGAAGTAGCACTCTTATTCATAAGTAGTTCTGACAGGGACAGTGAAAGAAAGAAAACTGCAGAAACCCCAAGTTGTGGCCCTATGGACATAATCAAAACCAATAGAAACATGAGAAATTTACCGTAATCATTGGCACAATGTAACGCCAGTTTTTATTCAGGCTTCCAATGTGGCTCATCTCCTCTTCTGTGAGGCTGAAATCAAACACCTGAAGAAAAAAAGCAAGAGGCTTTATTCAGTAACTATAGATTTTTCACATTTAATTGATGTTAAGTTTTGCCTCTTGGTTTTCTTTCCTTTGTAAGTCACAACCATCCCCTTGTGCCATGAATTTCCCCAGAGATCCACAAGCAATAGAGCTGACTTAAAGGCAGAAAAGTTTCACTTCACAGTCATCCAGGACAGAATGGAACAGCAGCAGTGACCTGAGATACTGCTGACTATTTCAGTGTTTAATTTCAGATGACAGTGCAACAACACAGTTGTAACTGAGGCAAACACACACATAAGACTGGAATCCTTTTTCATCATCATCATAGAATGGTTTGGGTTGGAAGGGACCTTAAAGATCATCTAGTTCGAAAGCCCCTGCCATGGGCAGGGACACCTCCCACTAGACCACGCAGCTCAAGGCCCCATCCAGCCTGGTCTTGAACACTTCCAGGGATGGGGCATCCACAACTTCTCTGGGCAATCTGTTCCAGTGCCTCACCATCCTCAGAGTGAAAAATTTCTTCCTAATATCTAATCTAAATCTACCCTCATCCAGTTTAAAACCATTACCCCTCATCCTATCACTACATGCTCTTTTGTAAAAAGTCCCTCCCCAGCTCTCCTGTAGGCCCCTTCAGATACTGGAAAGCTGCTATAAGGTCTCCCTGGAGCCTTCTCTTCTCCAAGCTGAATAATCCCAACTCTCTCAGCCTGTCTTCATAGGAGAGGTACTCCAGCCCTCGGATCATCTTTGTGGCCCTCCTCTGGATCCACTCCAGCAGGTCTATGTCCTTCTTATGTTGGGGGCTCCAGAGCTGGATGCAGTCCTCCAGGTGAGGTCTCATGAGAGCAAAGGGGCAGAAACACCTCCTTTGCCCTGCTGGCCACGCTTCTTTTGATGCAGCCCAGGATGTGGTTGGCCTTCTGGGCTGCGAGCACACATTGCCAGCTCATGTTGAGTTTCTCATCCACCAACACCCCCAAGTCCCTCTCCTCAGGGCTGCTCTCAATCCATTCTCCGCCCAGCCTGTATTTGTGCTTGGGACTGCCCCAACCCACGTGCAGGACCTTGCACTTGGCCTTGTTGAACTTCATGAGGTTCACACAGGCCCACCGCTCCAGCCTGTCCAGGTCCCTCTGGATGGCATCCCTTCCCTCCAGCATGTTGACCACTCCACGCAGCTTGGTGTTGTCGGCAAACTTGCTGAGGGTGCACTCAATCCCAACATCCTCATCACCAACAAAGATGTTAAATAGTACCGGTCCCAGTACTGGCACCCGAGAAACACCACTCATTGCTGCTCGCCACTTGGACATAGAGCCATTGACTGCAACTCTTTGAGTGAGCCAGTTTCTTATCCACCGAGTGGTCTGTTGTTCAAATCCATGTCTCTCCAATTAAGAGATAAGGATGTCACATGGGACAGTGTCAAATGCTTTGCACAAGTCCAGGTAGATGATGTCAGTTGCTCTTCCCTTATCCACCAATGCTGTAACGCTGTCGTAGGTGGCCACCAAATTTTTCAGGCACAATTTGCCCTTAATGAAGCCATGTTGGCTGTCACCGATCACCCCCTTATTTTCCATGTGCCTTAGCAGAGTTTCTAGGAGGATCTGCTCCATTATCTTTCTGGGCACACAGGTGAGACTGACCGGCCTGTAGTTCCCCAGATCTTTCTTTTTTCCCTTTTTAAAAAATGGGTGTTAAGTTTCCCTTTTTCCAGACAGCGGGAACTTCAGCAGACTGCCACGACTTCTCAAACATGATGGATAGTGGCTTAGCAACTTCATCCACCAGTTCCCTCAGGACCTTCAGATGAATCTCATCAGGTCCCATGGACTTGTGCACCTTCAGGTTCCTCAGCTGGTCTCGGACCTGGTCTTCTCCTACAGTGGGCTGTTCCTCATTCTCCCACTCCCTGCATTTGCCATCTGCAACTTGGGCAGTGTGGCTAGAGCTCTTACCGGTGAAGACTGAGGCAAAGAAGTCATTGAGTATCTCAGCCTTGTCCATGTCCCGGGTGACCAGGTCTCCCACTTCATTCCTGAGTCAGCCCACATTTTCTCTAGTCTTCCTTCTGTCACTGACATAACCTGAAGCGAAGGCTTTCTTGTTGCCCTTGACGTCCCTGACCAGATTTAACTCTACCTGGGCTTTAGCTTTCCTAACTTGATCCCTGGATGCTCAGACAATTTATCTGTATTCCTCCCAGGCTACCTGTCCTTGCTTCCACCCTCTGTAGGCTTTCTTCTTCTGTTTGAGATTGTTGAGGAGCTCCTTATTCATCCACGAAGGCCTCCTGGCATTTTTGCCTGACTTCCTCTTTGTCGGGATGCATTGGTCCTGAGCTTGGAGGAGGTGGTCCCTGAATATTAGCCAGCTTTCTTGGGCCCCTCTTCCCTCCGGGGCTTTATCCCATGGTACTCCACCAAGCAGATCCCTGAAGAGACCAAAGTCTGCTCTCCTGAAGGCCAGGGTAGCAAGTTTATTGTGGTTCCCCTCCCCCAGCAACTCTAGTTTAAAGCCCTAAACCCTAGTTTTGTTTAAACTCTAGCTTAAAGCCTTAATTTATTAAGCTGAAGCTGTAGTTACATAATATTTCTTTTCTACTTTCAGAAAGAAACCCCACATGTTATATTAGAGTTGCAAGATCCTACCGTTAAAACCCAAGTAAATTAAACATAATGCAACTTGTAATATTTCAAACACCTTCAGAAGGTGCAACTTTGGCAAAACTGAGCCCTAAATAGAGGGAATTTCCACGCAACTCTGATCAACGGAATTTATGTATCTGCAAAAATCTTGGCTTCAGAGAGTATCAGTTTGTCTTCTGTTCACAAATATGAAGTTGCAATTAAACCCATTTTATAACAAACACCAAAACAAAGGCTTAAAGCCTGAGGTGTTCATACACTTGCCAACTCTAAGCTTTCACTGATACTGCATAGCACTCTTCCACGAAGATAAAAAGCAGTGGGACTGTTCCTCCAAGTGCTGCCTATTTGGTCAATACTCTGTTCCCACGCAGATCTAAACCTCAAGTAACTGCAGAGTTTACTGGAATTTCTTGACATTTCTAGCAACAAACTACGTGGCAGAAATTAGTTACAGAATGGGAGTAACAGTTACAGAAATAAGTCTTAACTTAGAAACAAATATGCAACCAGCCAATCTGTATGATTAAAGGCTGAAAAAAAGACCACAGGAAGTGATTCAGAGACTTCTCTCCAAATTATTGGAAGTCAGAGTTTTCAAATAATTTCTAAAGCAAACTGTCGCTACTTCAGAGCAGAAGTGAATCACACTAATTCTATTCCTTCATCATCATTAGAATAGCAGTTTGCTGATGAAATAGTCACCAGCCCTCACTTGCAGGGTAGAACAACTGTTATTCACAAATAAGAACCATTAAACATCACTAGAAGACTCCCTTGTTCAATAAATTTGTATCTCAGATAAATTTCAGTAAAGATTTTTCATTTAGACTTCTACCAAGGACATTCTTTACCTTTTGATAACAAGACTGTGCATGTGCACACATGCACATACACACACTTAGTTGCTTAAAACCCATCAAGTTTTTTTTCCAAAAATCTCTACCCTCCCTTCTAAGCATATGCATACATTGATGAACAAGCATGACTCAAGTGCCTCAGCTTGTTGCTCTGCAAGTAGTAGGACAGTATACTACTCACATGAAAGGGCATTGCTGAAACTCCTTTCCTCCATTTAAACTTACCTGGACATTCTGCTGAATGCGAGCGGGAGTGACACTCTTGGGAATGGCAACCACTTTACGCTGCACTTGCCATCTGTTAAGAGAAGGAGGAGAGAGATTTTTCTATGCATGCAGCCCAAGAATATTTATTTTGGTTGAGTAATCATCTGTGGCAGCAGAGATGCTACTTATGTTTCTATGTGAAATACAAATACCCAGAAGAGGGCTGACATAGCACTTTATTGTATTAGGACCTAGTATGTCCAAGCTCAAGCAAGACAGCAGCCAGTGGACTAATCAATGAGAGGAAGACACTTGTGCCTTTGAACAAGCAAGCAAGTTGCAGGTGCTTTAAGCTAGAAACCCAAGAAACAGTCAGAAAAAACGTACTTAAGCATTTTATGCAAGTTCCAACACAACAACCCCTGAGAAACTAGAAGAAAATCCAGATCCCTCAAATGCCTCTCTAGTGGCTTGAGCCCCAAGCCTTGAACATGTTCAGCTGGCAGGGTAACTTGCTGCTGCTCAAGACTGTACTAGTGATATTGATAGATACAGAGCCAGAAAAAAATGACAATAGAAATTCAATTTTACTTTACAAGGTGCTGATCACTCAATCATCTTGTTTCCCAGTATCCAGTAGCTGGCTTTTGCTATACAAAAACAAAACAGCAAATGGTTTTTCAGTGTGAAGGAGGAAGGGACCTTCCTCAGCCCCTCTTCCTGGGAGCTCATTTGAATGCAGGAACAAGAGCTCAAGGGTTCAAGCAACTGGCCATGGGCAAATTCATTAGGTGGCACTCAAATGTGGTACGCTGCTGCCTTCATTTTCCTACTGCTATTCCACAGCAAAAAAAGATAGTGAACTGTCCCAGGCAAGGATCCAGGCCCTGAATGGACCCCTCTGATCTAGTCCCTCCACGTGCCCTAAGGCAGGACCAACTCTACCAACTCTGCAAAAAAAGCACAAAATGGGGTTTGCTTTTAGCACTCCCTGTGACTTTAATTCCCCGCTGATGTGAAAGAACAAGCGCTTTAAGTAGATTCCTTCTAGCTTGCGTGTTTTGCTTTAGTTAAGACTGGGTCCCAAATGCCACTCTCTCCCACAATTGTTCTGTACCTGAGAATGATCTGTGCAGGTGACTTGCTGTATTTTTCTGCCAGTTTTTTGATCCCAGGTTCGTCTAGAAGCACAGGCTCATCTGGATGTTTCCACATGCGATCTGGAGAACCCAGGGGACTGTAGGCAGTGACAACCAGTCCTCGTTTCTGGCAGTGAGCTATCAGCTCATTCTGAGCTAGGTAAGGATGGCATTCTACCTATTAAAATGACCCACAATGAGTGGCTAGAGAACAGGTATCAACACAAAACTCTAAGCAAACGAGAAGTCAAAAGTACAGCAGAACCAAACATATCACAGGAGATCATTCCAGATTCTGCAAAACCTTATGAGGATAAGCCTTAATGGAAGAACAAAAGAGTGTAGGGTAGGCTAAGTTTACAGGAAAAGGAGAATAGATCACCTAAGTTTAGTGTGCTAGATTTTCCCCATGTACCAAACAGATCATCCAACAAGCAAGGAAGCTCTCTACGCAATGGATTCAAGTTACTCCCTCCCAGTTTTTCTTTCTTATGGATTAAATTGTTCATCACAGGGAAAATGAACTCTTCCACAGATCTGTTCAGCTAAGCAGGCGTAAATGGCCACAGAACATGGATGGATATAGGCTACCTCCTCAACACAATAATCTGCCTGGAAAGACCACCTCTGTGCCCCTACTCCTGCAGAGGTGGCTATATTCTTCCCTGTACATAAGAAGCTACACCCCTTGTGCTACAAACATGGTTTGCAAGTTCTTCACTCTTATGGACACATAGGAAAGGTATTCATCCTCTCCTTTATTCACCTTACCTGGAGCACAGCTGGTTTGACAGTAGCCACACTTAGTACATCATCAATCTGACGACTGTTGAAGTTTGACAGCCCAATGGCTTTCACAAGACCTTTTTCTACCAGCTTCTCCATAGCCTTCCAGGTATCCTTGTAATCAGTGTAGTCATAACGCATCGTGTTATCGGGATTCTTCGGGAACAGATTGTCCCCTCGTCTGCAGCATCAAAGGTAAAGTGTGAGTACATATACCACATTATTTATATTGTGTTAGTTTTTCACTAAAAGAAACTTTCCTCAAAGTATTCTTAAAAGCTTATACATAGTTTAGAGGGTAGAGTACAAACTGAGCGAATTTGTTGAATTCCACTCTGCTGACTTAACCTATAAGAAATTATTTCACATACTGTCTTTCCTATGTAAACTTGTTATACAGTACTTTGAACTACTTACTGCGACTACGCAGAACTAATAAGCCACTGTATACACAGCAGCAGCTGTTTGCACACTTTGATCCTAGCAAAACAGCTGATTTAGAGAACAGCAACTCAGAAGACGGCTTTGGTTTTTCAATTTGTTTTTGAGATAGGACTGATATTCTTCATAGTCTGTTTGGAGCTGCTACCAAAGCGATCTTGGTTTAGGAGCTATCTAGGAGAGACTGTATTCAAAGTATGCTGGTTTCCCACTCCCTCTGGATTCTGTAGCAGTGTCAGCACTCAATACAAGTGCAGATTCTCATAAAGGTCTTAACATCTACATGTTGATTGTAGGTTGGATGTGTTTCTAGTTAGTCACACCAACCCATTTAAAAATAAAATTTAAAAAAAACAACACCCTCCTCCCCAAACCAAACAAAAAACAACAACAACAAAAACCAAAGACACAAAGAACCTGGTTTTGCCAGGTGACACCACCACACTGCCAAAGGGTAGTGACTGGTCTCTGCGCAGTCCACACATGGAGGGGTTCCTGCAATCCCACTGGAAGAGCACTGCTTTATAACCACTGCAGGACACCGCTAGCTCAGATCGCAGAGACTGTCTTACATAGCTCGAGCTAAGCAGCAAATGGTGTGAGAAACGGCCGCAGCTGGGGACAACGGGGCATGAGTTTTGTTCATGTCATTGGTAAATCTAGAACCAAAAATAACTGAAAGCCTTATGAGCTCCCAACTCAGAAAAGGAGCCTCATATGTCAAGAGTAGTATATCCAGTGAGAGATTAATTTTCAAGACCTAGAGGCACTGTGATTTTCATCCGGAAGTCTTTTTTAATTTCTGTGTAAATAACATTTGTTTGCTCAGCTTCCCAATACGACAGGCATTATAGATAGCCACACATTAAAACAGTTGAAGCAGAGCTAATGGAAAACTGGAGAGTGAACAGTTTCCAATGAGAAAACATGAAACGGCTTTATTAGAATGTCAGTTTTGTCAACAGTTTCCACAACATCAAGCAAATTTAAATATTAGTGATATCTAAATATGCATCATTATTTGTGTTATGTGTTGCTATCAAAGCAACGTTTAATGTTTTTTTTCAATCAACTGGAAAAGAAATTTATTTCACAACAGGGGGAATTTTTAACAGAAGTTCTTCCTCCAAACCAGCTCTACTTGAAAACACTTCCTCATTCTGTTATGCTGAGGGATATATTTGAGTGTCTTTCCTTTTATCAGTAGTGTTGTAAGCTTCGTAAAATTCAGTTCATATGACTAGAAGGGGAAAAAAAATGTTCTCAAATTTGCAGAACAGACAGAAGCCCCTCAATCTGACAGGTTTTCCCCTGTTGAGTGAAGTCTCCATGCAAACAGAGGGTCAGGAGATTTATTCTCCCCTTGCCTTTTTACTGATTGTAGGGGGGGAAAAGCTTCATCCACATCTACAAGAAAATAGAGCAAGGAATTCTGCTTCTGATGGGGTTGTAGGATAGCACTACACATTTAGCACTTAATGGGAGAACTGCCTCTTCTCATATTTCCTCAGATTGTAGAATTACTGCAATTAAAGTGTCCTAAGAAGTCATTTTCATTTCCTCCTCATACAGATACCACCATGATACTGCATGTGCTTGGCCACTTCCATACAGTTAATAACTATTAGTGAAAAGTGTTGTCTTCTTTACAAAGCACTTAATTATCATTTTACAGATAAGTAAAATTAAGGCACAAAGCAGTTTTGGTATTTCCTCAAGGTTACCACGTAGGTCAATGGCAGAACCAAGAATAGCTGCCACATTTCCCCAATGCTCAGAAGAAGATACTAGACTAATTTAAACTTCTAATATATTTTAAACTCAAAAGATTTTACCTCACAGCAAGCCAAATTTTCAGCTAGTACACAACGGCAAGCTTCAGTATAGAAGCCTGTCACATAAAGCTTTGTTACTTTTTCCCCAGTTAGACTACTTTCAGTTACCTAACTTTGGCACCCATGCCAAACTGTCAGCAGGTTAGTGATCCTAATTTCATCACCTACTTGTTCTCACTATTCAAAAAAATAAGTAATTGCTTAAAGATTTTAAATGAAGACTTAATACCCATTTTTCCAGCATCATCATTTCTAAATAATGAGAACAATTATCCCTTTTCCATTTACAAGGCTTCTACACAAAACCAGAATTCTTGTCTCCTCTACTGTATGATTACAGACATGCTACAAATCTAACAGCAAACAAATCCCCACCCAACTGAAATTCAAAGAAGAATGAAATTCAAACAATTGTTTCTGTGAATGAATGGACCAAGTATGAGTAAGTGTACACGGTATGGGTAGAAAAGAGTGTCTATGTGCCAGTCCACAGGACTACACTATTAGCTACACTGAAAAACATCTTGCAGGCAGTATACACAGGAAGAAATTCACAGCTCAGAAAGAAGGTCCTCAGGATATAACACCAACCACTTATGTAAAACTGGGGTTTCTGCATTCTGTGCCCTTTCCACATAGAACTTACTCAAAGGCATGTGGCCAGTGCATGAGGTACAGGTCCAGGTAATCCAGTTTCAAATCTCCAAGTGTTTTCCTTAGTGCTGGCTCTACATCATCTGGGTGGTGCTTGGTATTCCAGAGCTTTGATGTTACAAACAGGTCCTCCCTTTTAATAACCTTTAAGAAAGGGAGGAGAGCGTAATTTACTGGAACAAGTTCAGAAAAAGAAAGCTAGTTGGGGAATTGCTGCCATTAAAACAAAGAGAACAATTTAAGTCTAAAAAAAAACAAAACCAAAAAACCCTAACACATGGAACCTACAAATTAAACCTTTCAAAAATATACTGGATGGAGAAGAGTGAGAGAAATACACACATTGTCCAGTCCTAAAGTTTAACAAATACTTAGCAATTTATTAGAAGTTTTGAAAAACAAAACAATCCTCTCCACACACGCACACTTTTCCACACTTTCCAATTCAAGGGTTAAAACCACTACTAAGTGTGATGTGGCCAAAATAATAGTTTATTCATATGTAAATTTTGTAATTTCTATTTAACAATTCACATATTCTAGGCACAACCAACTAACTTACTTTACTCATCACATGTTATAAACCAAGAATGCTTCTCATGGAAAGAGCGTGGGAAAATAAACAGAAGAAGTTTCCCCAAACTTCCGCACTTGAGTTTCTAGGTTCTGGAAGGCACTAAGAACTGAGCACCCTGTACCCTGTATTGGAAGGGTAAGACCCAGAAATTAAATAAATAGAGAGCTGGTTAACTAAGAAATATAAAATGCAAAAGGAAGATCATATTTGGGAAGCTGAAGCAGAGAACGCCATCAGAGGGCACTTCTCAATGTCTTATGTATGACCAAATTTCACTAAGTCTATACTTTGTAGAAGCTGGCATCATTAATTCCTTAGTTTCTCTCCTCCAACTATTCAGTTATTTCTGTTTCACATATGGCTGTTGTGTTCAAAGAGCAAGATGTTTTAAAAAGTCTACTTTTAAGTTAGCTAGCTAATATGAATGGAGTAAGAGTCTCCTATGCTTCCCTTTATTAGTTACCATATCTAGTAGGAAGGAATCCCTGGAGCAAGCTGAAAACAGCCTCTCAAGCTAATCACATAACAAAGAGATTGCCCTAAAGCCAACGGGAGAGCAGCAGGAAAGCAGAAACATAAGAACTTTCTTTCCATGGGCTCTGAGGCTGAACAGGTAATCCTTCTGGCCTCTCAGGCCAACAAGAGCAAGGGGATGAATTTAAGATTCCACCTCAGGTCATCCATAGGAATACCTGTCACATTACATTATATTTAGGCCATGGAGTCTCAGGTGCAGGCCCTAGAGTCACAGTTACCAAACCTTAAATGCAATCACTGTTTTAACAAAAAAAAGTATGTATTTACTCACTCATATTTTATCTATAACCAAAAAACCCACAGTCACCAAATTTGCTGTGGCTACCCAACTTTGCATGCTATTCTAGACTGGCAAACTAGAGTAACTTTTAATATGAATCATGGCAAATATTTTACATTATAACTACTGATTCTGGGAACCTCCAATTTTTAAACACCTAAATTGGGATACTTTGTGAGTGAGAAAGGGGCAGGCAGGAAAATTATTAAAAAAGGCATTTTCTGTATCTTCCATGAAAATATTCCCGATAATCTTTTCTCCTCCTGACAGCCAGGATGGTTATAAGAGGAGAGAAAGCCCTCTTTCTTGCCTGCTCCTAATTAATAACCAACAGCTGGGATGGACTAAGAGGAAAAGCCACAAATGTTAATTTTACAGTCTACATTCAGGTCACAGTTGTAAATTTTGATGCAACATACAGTCAGCATGGTGATTCCTGTGTTTTTACCTTGTTGGGCCCAAGACATTCCTGGAAAGCCTCACCGATCTCCGCTTCATTGCTGTAAGCTGCTGCACAATCAATGTGGCGATAGCCCACGCTAAGGGCATATTTCACAGCTTCCTTCACCTGTAATCAGAATCAGATTACCCAATGCAATCAGGGGAAAGGGACACATGACTGGAGAGAGAGAGGAAAAAAAAAATATGTTAGGAACTTTGTGATGAACACCCCCAAAGTATGGACCTACGTAAGGTCATGAGACTCAAAGGGAGTAGGATACAGCCCTCTGTGGCACAGCCTTTAGGAGTAAAGAGCTAATTCCTAGCAGATGCTCCGAGAGTAACAAGAAAATGGACCATGCACACAGGCCAAGCATGCAAGAACTCACCAGACAGAACAGGGATTCATTCTTAACTAGAGTTGTCACACTTTTCTTAACTATTAAGTGAGGTTTAAGACGCAGTTTTCAAATAAATCATGGCTTAGGAAGACAAACTTTCTGGAACTAACAGACCAATTGATCAATGTCAGTCAAGCCTGGAAGATACCTCTTCTCTACCAGTAAACGAAGAGCCTGGTTTCTGACAGAGTTTGGGTGTTGTTCAACTGCTCACACCTAATTTCTAAGATAGTGCTATTTTATGGCACATTTTTCCCTCGTGTCTCATTCTCGTTGATTGCACAACAATGTAAGTCACTATACTGCTGAATATTAACCCATGGCCTGCAGGTGATCTCCTGATGAAGCTCACAGCTTTGCATTCTGCTTTCCACACTGTTGACAATGAAGATGTTGCCAACAGCCACGCATCCCGTACTCCATATCGTTACACATAAACCAGAATGGTTGGGAATCAAGGCACTATACTTCGAATCTGTTTCTGCTTTTGAAAGCTCTAATGAAGCAAAAAATATATTCACATGTGGGCCTCAGATAAGGAGCAAGTCTAGAAACCAAAGAAGGGAATGCAGAATGGCATATTGTCAAGGATTCTTAAATAGCTTTTGAACAAAAATTTTTAATAACTGATTATGCAAGAAGCAAGAATTACTCAGACTTCAGTGTAGTCATTAACTCCCGTTAGGTTGATAAGCATTAAGTAAAATTTATTTTATTTAACTTCCAGTGGACAGCAAGCACATGTTCTCTTTTACATCCACACATCTCTAGTGCTACAGTAAGAGTGCGTCTTATCTGTACAGTGATTTCTATATGTTGCTCTTCTCTGACTTGTCTCTCAAGACCGTGAGAGATTGTAAATTACTCTTTGTATAAGGCTTGATGCAATAGGGCCCTAATCTATTCATAGATATTATATGTCTCTTGTCAAGAGACTAAAAAAATGTGTCCACAGAGGCCAGAGAGACTGATTTCTTCCACCTTAATCAAAGTACTGGCATTTTCAATTTTAAAGCTGACAAAATTATTAACAACAATTAAAGACATGTACAGTCCTGCTTTTAGATGCTACAGAAAGAAAGGGGGAATCAGACATGAGAAAGATCTCTCTTCTACTGGTGGATTTTATTTATTTTTCTTGTCCAGGACTGCAGTAAAGGCAGACACAGGACATTCTGACTGCATTCCTTGGCATTTTGAGAGGAAAACCAGAACGCAGACCTGTTTCCCTTAGCCAGAATGACAAAGCACTTCTAGTACAGCAGTGAAGTAAGCTCTTCCTTTCTCTAGCAGGATGGTATTTACAGTCCTTGTTTCACTTTGACAAAGACATTCCTCAGAAGGTCACTACAAGTCAAGGTCGTAGTAATTCTGAAATCACTTGAGACATATTAAAGGCTTTTAAGACTTAATATCTACACACACACACAAAAAAAAAAAAGGTGTGAGCTGTGGAGCAGAAGCAGAGAGGAAAGGAAAACCAGCGGTGTTCTTTGTCTGTACTAATCCTCCATTTCCTCTGTCAGGATAATACTTTTTTTTTTTAATCCAAACAGCTACAAAACTTGCCATAAAATGAAAGCAGGCACCACTTGCAGAAAACCAGGGATAAGACACTCCAAACACGTCTCTGCAAAGTGATAAAAAGGAGGCCTTATTTCTATATCAGAGTGTTTTGATAAATTTCTAGCACTGAAAAACTGGGACTGGTGATTTAAATAAGGTTTGGATTTGGACAACATTTATATTTGTGTAAACTACTCTCAGCTTACTAAGACATTCCGATGTGAACTGAGAGCTCCTGTTCCACGCAAAAGGCAAATAACCAAGAGAAAATGTGCAAAAAAGCATTTTGGGAGGGGGAACTACAATAACAGACAGATGTAAACCTAAGAAGAGTACTTTGTTTTAACAGAAAGTGTTGTATTTTTGAGACTATGTACATGCATTTCCTGGGGGGCGAGGGGGGAAAAAGATGACAAAAGCATTTGGAGCTTCATATGCTTCTGGATATTTGGTGCTGTGAAGTAATAAAAGCCAAAGGATCCCTCAAACTTTCCCTATATTCTTTACTTTAGCCTGGCAATACTGCTACAGAAGGAGCAATTACTGAGTTCATTTTGCATTGGACAAATTCAGTCACACAGTTTAAGTGTGACTCACCAACCCAGCATCTTCGAACTACAGAAAGTGGGTCTGAAAGAATCTTGAGACATCATCTATCCTCATGCCCCACAGCAGTGCCAACTCAGTCTAAACCACTCCCACACACAGGTTTGTCAAAACCCTTCTTGTGACAGGCAGCCTATTCCAATGCTTAGATATCTTTACATTCAAAGCCTTTTAAGTGTCTAACCAAGACGGCCCTGATGCCACATCCTATTCCTCAGACATGAAATCCATAGCTTCCCCTCTGAGAGAGCTTTTTGCGCGTTTGGAAAGCATCAGCATGCCTCCTCTCAAACCTCTCTTGACCATATGCAAGGTCCTACATCTGGGTCAGGCCAATCCCAAGCACAAATGCAGGCTCAGTGGGGAATGTCTGGAGAGCAGCCCTGAGGAGAAGGACCTGGGTGTGCTGATCGACGAGAAGCTCAACATGAGCCAGCAATGTGCGATCACAGCCCAGAAGGCCAACCGTATCCTGGGCTGCATCAAAAGAAATGTGGCCAGCAGGTCAAAGGAGGTGATTCTGCCCCTCTACTCCACTCTTGTGAGACCCCACCTGGAGTACTGCATCCAGCTCTGGAGTCCCCAACATAAGAAGGACATGGACCTGCTGGAGCATGTCCAGAGGAGAGCCACGAGGATGATCCGAGGGCTGGAGCACCTCTCCTATGAGGAGAGGCTGAAAGAGTTGGGGCTGTTCAGCCTGGAGAAGAGAAGGCTCCGGGGAGATCTTATTGTGACCTTCCAGTACCTAAAGGGGGCCTACAGGAGAGCTGGGGAAGGACTTTTTACTAGGGCATGTAGTGATAGGACGAGGGGGAATGGCTTTAAACTGGAAGAGGGCAGGTTTAGATTAAACATTAGGAAGAATTTGTTTACTTTGAGGGTGGTAAAGCACTGGAACAGGTTGCCCAGAGAGGTTGTTGAGGCCCCATCCCTGGAGGTGTTCAAGGCCAGGCTGGATGTGGTCTTGGGCAACCTGGTCTAGTGGATGTGTCCTTGTCTATGGCAGGGGGGTTGGAACTCGATGATCTTCAAGGTCCTTTCCAACCTAAACCATTCTATGATTCTATGTAACTGTAGGCGCTTCCATCTTTCATCACAACTCACTTTTCCCAGACCTTGCATCACTGTTGCCACTGTCTTATCAGCTGGTTCATGCTTTTCTTGAAGTAGTTTGCCCCAAACAAGACACAGTATTGCAGCTGAAGCCTTACTCTCCTTCATTGTATAGCAATGCCTAGGATCTACACTCCCATTTATACATCCTAGCAAGGGACTTGGCCTTCCCACCCACCCTCATTCATTTTTGAAGACGGAGGAACACGGTGTTGCTAACAATCAGGGGCAGATTCAGAAACGGAATCCGTAAGTCCCAATTCATTATAATATGCATTATTAGATTTCCAATTCTTCAATTTGCCCATCACAAGGTGAAAAACTAACATGCCATTTTTTCATTTCCAAGCAACAAAGCGTGCAAGTGACTAGGAAGCCTCTTCTTCACAGCCCCAAGCCATTATGAAGAGGCTTTCACTCTAACAGTTCCAGTCAATAACACTTGGAAAGAAAAGGCTGTGACAGCCTCCCCTGCTTCCTGCAAAGTTGCCACATTTTACCCGTCCAAGTACATTTGATGAAGGGGAATAGGAAAAAAAAAACCAAAACAGATCACCAGTCCACATGATATTCTGATGCAATATGACTGGAACACGTGTTACTATATCACAGTTTGTACATAGTGTACTAAAATTTGCTGAAAAGGAACTCAGACCACTACATAAGTAGTGCCAACTTAGAGCTGATGTTCCCTAAAAGAAAGAGTTTTGCCTCCTATCCTTCAGATGCAGAATTCAAGTTCCTCCTTAAAATATACCAGTAGTAGTGATTTTTTGTACATGTAACAAGGATTCTCTAGATTGTCTAAAAAACTTTTCAAGAACTAAACAGCCTCCTCCATAGCTGCAATCCTGTCACAAGACACCCGGTCCCCAGTCTGACTGGTTTTTCCAAGGTACACATTTCCTCCTCAGCTTTCCTGAAGTCTCGCACAGCAAAACACAACTCCTCTCAGCCCCACGTCTGTCTTTCCCCACAGAATCAGCCTCTGCCACAGCAGGCTAGACTGTTCATCTGGTGGGGACCAGTCCTCCAGGTTGAAAGCATGGCCCACTTGAGAGAAGAGAACAAAGCATCAAAGGACTACAGGTAATCAAGCTCAAATATTTAAAAAAAAACACCAAAACATGATGCTCCTGTCTGAATGGACTTCTCTTTGAACTCATTCATGCTGCCAGTTCATAAGCTTCTGTACTGTGTTCCCTTCCATTCAACAGCCCTCCATCCCATTCCCATGGTAACATGTAAAACAAATTTCTCTTCTAGCATTTGATCATGTAAGATTGAAAACATCCTATTATTTTAAGTTAGTCTTCCAACATGGATTTAGATTCAATAATTTCCACCCCCTATTCTTACCGTCTAGGAAACTAGGGCTGCAATGACACCTTTGTACTGGAGTGCTAAGATCCGGCTACAAGGACAAGGCTTGTTTAGGATCGGGAATAGTAACAGCAATAATAAAGAAATTAATCAAGAGAGTAAGGTCAAGACTGAAAAGCAACTTGGCAATGAAAATAATCACAATCTGCAAAATATTTACCCAAAATAATCTAAAAGCTATCCCCTTCCACTCTTGCTTCTAATGCAGCCCTTGCACAAAACAGCTTCATAAATAGCTTCTACTTGGGAGACAACTAGATTAAATACAATCAATTATTATTCTTCTGCCTCTCTAAGTTTTTGGCCCTTAGTCTTTGATTCACAGCTGCAATTATTCTCCCTGAACTACATCACGCCCTTTTATGGGAAAATCATTTGAACACTCTGCCAAATTGCTAGTATGCTTCCAAATTTGATAAATCTCCATTTAAAAAATGCAAACAATTTTGAAGAGTGGTAAATATGAATTTATTTATTCCATAGGAAAGGAACAGCAGCAACTTCTGTAACTCTGGTGATTTTCACCACACTTTCTAGATCATGTCTTCAATACATTCTAGGAGTAAGTTTTTGAAGATTCCACAGAAGTGACTTCCACTGACTTCCATGGGACCCCAGAGAAGATCTCTGGATCCCATGTGGGATTCAGCTGCTAGAAGTACTGCTTACTATGGCAAAACCCATCTGAACAAGGTTTAAATTATGCTCAAGCAGGATCTTTCCAGGTTGTTTTACAAGATTGCACTTTCCTCAGAACAGTTAGTGCCCAAAATAAACAATGCATTAATATTTTGTTTCTTTAGTTTCAGGCATTTGTTTTAGCACAATGCACATTAAACTGCTTTGAGTGCACAGAAGTTCATCCATTAAGTTCCTGCGTGTTAATAAATGCAATTCAGCTGTCAGTTGATGTTTTAAGTGACAGAGCTGAACATTCATCCTTGTCCTTATTTAAGAGGTTGACTGAGCTCTCACAGCAACTCAGCTTCCACATTAGCACAGCTTCTGTTCCCAACAGATCCACTGTCCCGACAGTTGTTTGGACAGAAAGCCCAACAATAAAATGGTTCTGAATAGATTTATTTTTTATAGCTTGTTTCCCACCTTTTCCTCTAGTTGGCACAAGCGAATAGCACAACGGGTCATCTTGAGAAGGGTTTTAACTTTCCCTCTCAGTCAGGAGCACAATGTCATCTGATATACTTCAAAAACCATCATGAAGCTAACACAAAAGGCATTAAAAACAACACTAAAAACAACAATAACAACTAAGAATTCCACCAAGCAAGAGGACACTCTTGCTGGACACTGCACATACTTGCTGTGAAAGGCAATCTCTGCCCCCAGGAATTTATCTTTTAAATAAATGAAACAGAAAGGAAAAGACAGACAAGGGGGAGAAGTATTACAGTAGGAGGCACAGCCCATAGCATGCAAACATTCCCACAGACAGTTTGTAATAACACACAGAATTGTTTCCAAGTGGGGTGTTGCCAATTCATTGCATTTAGAAGCAGAGAGAATATCTAATGACACATTACTCTTCTCAGTCTAAAAGCAGGATGACCCAAGCAAGTTCTTTGTCTGCTTAACGTAGGCTAACCACTGGAACAGGGCTTATTACAAGAACAACTAGAGTTCTTGCCTCCCAAAATAACACGTTCAGCTGAGCCATCAGCCCAAGCCAGAGGGATGTCTGGTCAAACTGGCAGCCTGAGGATTTACCAGTGGAACAGTCAGGCACCATATTATAGCTACAGCTTTTCCCTGTCTCACCCCACTTATTGGCCTCTTTCTGGATTCATCTCCCAGAGCACCACTGCCTGAGGACTGGGTGAACAAGTCTTAAGGGAACTTCTGCTGCTGCTTTTATGCCTTAAGGCCTTAGTCATGCAAGTACATTCCACTGACTTCAGTGGACCCAAGACTAAAACCATTCAAGCAAAAGATCCAAGCCTCAGATCCAGGATCTTCGGAAAAAAAAAAAAAAGTGGGGCACAAAACACAAATGCGAGTTGAGAGGACAATATTGTATTGTTCTCTGCTTACTTGGCCACGTTCACTTTTCCAAGTTCCCAGTCCTATGAGAGGCATCTTCTGCCCAGTGTGGAGTGCAACGAAGTCGCATGCTGCAGACATTTTTGCCTAAAACAGAACAAGAACAAACAGTTTTGCAGCAGTTCAGTAAGTTGCAACAATTCACCTGTTCTATGCAAAAATAAATAAATAAAATCAGAGAGGTCTTCATGATGCTAGAATAAAGCTGAAGTAGATTCTTTACAGATTTTACTGCTATAAAAGAGATGAATAGCTACCCTGGAGAGAACAGAAAAGGAGCCCTCCTTTACAATGCACAGGTTTAAGATTTCTCAGGGTTAAGAAGTACAGAAAGAAGCATTCTGCAATAACATACAATTAATACAGATGCTCAGGTGAAAACATGGTTCGTTTGGTTGTTTGTTTTTTTTTTTTTTTAAATTGGCAGTAAGTATTGATAAGGCAGACAGGAGCAAGAGATTTTTGTCTGCCCTTAGTGATCAGTAATTCTGTAGGACTTCTGCACTAAGTCTTCCTCTTTTACTAACTTGCTAACAGCTGGCTCAGGAACCAAGCTCTAATTACTGCTGCAGTTGGGGATAAACACATTTTGTCAAAAACAGCTGCTGCAGATTAAGTTTTGAAGACCTGATACAGGTAAGGGTTTGATTAGAAGTGAATGGTAAAGGCATTTATGAAGGCATAGCCCAGAAAAACAAAACAAAAAATAATGCTCCAAAGAACATCACTGCTGGAGGATCAGTCCCATCTTTTTATGCCAGATATGTGCTTTGTCACCCTTGAATCCCAATTTTCACCAACTCAGAGCTGAGTTATCAGAGCTCATTATCAAGGCTGTCTGGCATTGTGAAGAAAAAAAAAACAAACAAACAAACCAGAAACATTTTGGCTTCCTCTGCAACAAGCATAACTGTTTATGGATTGTTATACACCTGCACCAGGCAAACACTACCAAATGAGAAGACTACCTTTTTTTTGAAAAACAAAACAAAAACCACTAAAAATCCCTCTCTGATGTGAAGTGGAGGCTAGCAGAGAGGACAAAATGGAGACATTATCAAAGTTGTACACTAGAAAATAACCTCTCAGTACATGGATCATATAAAAGTGGTGCCTATATAAATTCTTTTTTAAGCATTCTGACATAGAACTATAAATAGCTGTGTGCAAATGAGCTAAAATACAGTAGGTCCTTACATATTTGCATTTTTTGAATCCCAAAGTAACTTTCTGTCTTCCTGCTCCATTAAAAATGGACACTATAATTTACAGAGCCAAAAGATTCTTTGTTCCCATACTGCCAAAATCTGCATGCGGACTCTGATGGAAATTTGAGACTTAAGAGCTCAACTCTTGCATAAGATGCATTTCAAGTACAAATAGAAAGCAATAGCTAGCATTGCTATTATAGAAAGTGTCACACACCTGATTTAGCACTAATTCACAGAGGCGTAGCCGCCTTCTGTTACTAAAGGGAGAATGAAAAAAGATTGTGCAAAGTCAGTTGTCACTTTGAGCTTGGGCTTCTCTCTCATGCTTAGCACTCTGATATCCAAGCATTTTCCCTGTGAAATTCAACAGAATCAAGGTCTAGCAGGATCGTCCATTACCTGTTGCTGGCTTTATAGCTGCTGCAAACAGCAATTTGCTCACAGTGACAAAGCTTTTTATCAAAAAGGAAGGTTTTATAGTGTGTCCCAACATCCTCACAATCTACGTTTCTGGTCAAACTGTTAAAAAGAAACCACATTCAGGATGAGCTTCAAAGCTGTCTAGCTGATTTCAGCAGAAGCTGAGGAAGTTACTTCCCAAGTTCAGCTGCGTCCAAACTCAGAAATGTTAATTGTTAAAAAAAAAAAACAAACACAAACAAAATCAAGAGTGTAAGCATGCAATGTTGGTTGAATGGCTGACTATGTAGGAGGAGTGTATGTTTTCAAAGCAGAGCGTTCACACAGCTTACTATCCCAAAATAGTGCTGCCTTTTCCACATAATTATCTGAGAGAAATGATAACAGAGTCCCAGCTGATGGATGTGCTTACACAGAAATTTTGTATTTTCAATTTCTTGCTTAGCTTCTCAAGCCGTATTTTTGTAGCTTCACAGCAGATACCAACCAGCACGCTTGTTTTAGAGAGACATAATAGATTAGTTGGAGTGATCCTGACCTGAAGGCCATCACATACCAAGGACTTAGTGATCCATGTAACAGTAGGTCCAGGCTTGTCTTGTGCTGTGCTTCACGTACAGCATGGCCTTCAGGCCCGTGCTATGGGACGCACACCCCACGGCCGCAGGATAAGCTCAACAGCTATTTCTAACAGGGGAGTCTGCCGGCAGCTCCCACTTGGCACCTACAATTACACCACCTACGTGTCCTTGCCTTTATCCAAAGAAGCAGGAAGCTCTCATGCGAGCATCCTTTCTGTTTGATAGTAGAAATGATGAATGATGTTTTCTTGTAACAGACTCCCCATTAGCTCAAGTGACTGCAACAGGGTAACCCTTTCTATGGACAGGGTCTGCACAATGTGCAGCACGTGAATCGGAGGAGGTCTGCTCAGTGCTGCGTGACTCGGGGTTCCTAGCACCAGAAGGAACATAAGATTATCAATGCTATCGTCTGTCTTTATAGGGTTAGCTCTAACAAATAGCATTTGAGATCATACTTTAAAGTCTTATCGGGACTGTAACAGACCAGCACCTCCTGGTGCAAAGCAACAGCTTAACACAAACTAATGGTCTGAATTTGCACTGAAATGTATTAAGTCCAGATATTAGCGCTGAAGGCAATCATCGGTGAACCAAACTGTGGGTGTACATCTGTTTTTTGGGGTAGGGAGTCAGAGAAGGAAGAATGACAGTGACAACAGTATTCTCTTCTATTCTGAATTTGCATAGCAATTTTTTACTCAGCTACATGCAAGTAGGTGCTTTTTACCTGAATTTAGTTGCCTAAATAAAGGTATCTTCTCACACCATACAATACAGGAAGACTTAAGGCTTTTTGATTCACATTGGCCTATAACACAAATATAATACAACCATATGCTTTACACAAACGTGTTACACAATCATCTTAAATGCAACAGTTCAGCCCAGGAGACAAGGTACACATGTTTAATCAATAACTAGCATCAGCACATTTTCTAAGAACCATCTTGCTTCATGTAATACTGTTGCATATTAACATAGCAGAGAGCGCAGAACTACAGCCTCTGGAAGAATGGAAACATGCCAGAACTAGAAACATTGGAAGAAAACACACTAATTAATACTTTCCACTCAGATTCTTCCCCTAACAAGATGTAAGAGAACTACAGTGTCTGCTAGCCATCATTATTTAACTCATTAAAAGGCTGGAAGCCTCTTTTTAAAAGGGCAAAGACAAAAATAAACATAGAAGCAAACTAAATCTGGACAAGTAAGATGCGGTTTTGGCTTGACAATTCTCACTTACTGCCACATTCGCATAAAAGAGTTAAAGCTCAAAGTAATTCAAAGGTAGTGTAAGCAGTCTGGCTAGGGGGATGCTTTAATAACCAGAGAAGCATAAACCACACTGGGCATCAACCCACAGCTACAACTCGCTTTTAATACAAAGCAAGGAGTCTCCCATCGGTAAAACATACATAAATGTGCATTAAATTAGCATGCACAGATATGCAAATAGGCGTATATATTGAAAATATGTAAGTCCCCGCTACCGAATCGCTTACGTGCCCCACAAACGGGGGCGAACCCTCCATGTTTCGGCTCCCGCGGAGGCGCCAAACACACCCCGACCCGGCAGCGCGCCCACCTGCCCCTTATCGGGGCGGCCCAGGGCGGGTCCACCCCGCTGCCAGGGGGGCGGATAAGGCCGTCCCGCGCCGCCAGCCCGCTGCCACTCGCACTCACCAGCCCTCCAACGAGCACCGACCCACCGCTTATACCGCCGCCCGCTTATACCGCCGCGGCGGAGGCGCTTCCGCTTCCGGCCGCGAGCTGCTACCGGACGGTCCGGGCCGGTCGAGGCGGGAACGGGCTCCGGTGTTACGATGGTGGCAGCGCCAATCGGTCTTTGCGGGTTTTCCCTCCTGGGGATGCCCGGCGGACACCGGGTGCCGTAGCGCCGTGCGGGGCTGAGTGCCGGTTCGCCGCGCCCGCAGCACCGGCCGGCTCCCCGGGAATTCGGCGGGTTTGCCCTGTTTGTTCCTCTCTGGCTTTCGGTTCGGTTCCCACCGGGAAATTGGCACCGCCCGGGCTCTCCCGGTCACAGCCGAGGGCTCAAGTGATAAATCTGACTGACTGCAGAACAAACCGAACGGGTACAGGCTATGTGAATTATGTGCCGTCACATAAAAGTCTCCTTCTCTGCTCTTTGTCTTGGCCTCTTGAAGCTGTTTTTACTGGTAGGAAGACAGGATTTCCCCGGTTTTATTTGCAGCCCTAAATAATAGGAATCCAGGGAAAGGGCAAAGCCAGTCACGCTCATTTTGCTTCAGCAGAGAAAGAGGTGGCACTTCCCGAGGGGACTGAGGCCCCTTTGTTGCAGGTGCACAAGAATGCATTTCCTTATTTGCCCAAAAAGATTGAGAGTAAGATAAAAGCCGAGTGATTTTTACCTGAGTGCTTGCTTCTGGGTAGGTACAATCTTGCTGTTGTAGTCAGAGATACAACCTTCAACACGAGCAGACTTTGGCCTGTAACAGAGAAGACTGTACACCTCACCTTAAACAGAAAATTATAACCAGTTTTGACTTTTACTCCAGGGTTCCATTTTATAAATAATTTATAGACATTCAGAATTTGAAAAGAGTAAGATTACATCAGAAACAGGGCAATATGTATATCCAACAGGGCTTTGAAGAGGCTGTTACTTATTTCCAGAAAGATAATTCTGCTGCAGAGTCTTTCTCTGCTGTTCTGACTTGAACTGCTCAGGAGGCTTAAAGGCACAAAGGTTAATTAATCTCTTGGGCATGCACACGACCAGATTTTTCTGTTGTGCAGCCTGTTTTGGAAAAAGTACAGGAAAGTGGAAAGAGAGTGCAAGGACAAGACAACACAATTAAAAGTAAGAGGAAACAGAAAATTGAGAAGAGGAAAGAATAAAGGGGGAGGAATGGGAGGAATCACAGCTGGGTTTTATTTATTTTTTACGGAGACCCTGTCAATCGCAAATCCATTTGAAAATCCACGGTCTTAACGCCATAGAAGATGCTTGAATTATATTAATACCACACATGAAAACTTTAACAAACCTCAGCCTCTGATAATGTAGTAAGGAGTAAAAGAGAAAAGGTAAGGAGGACTAAAACATTTTGTCATCAAAAGGCAGTGATTATGCAAACATACAGTAATAAAGTTTGTTAATTTAAAAAAAAAGCTATGTAGAGAAGGAAGAGGTAATGCAAGACATTTTGACCTAGAAATACTGCCTTCACTTGAGCAAAACAAGGAAAGCAAATATGTGCATTGTATATGTAATGATATGTAATTGCTTTCATTAAAACTATTGTGCACCATCTGCTTGTGCATAAACGCCCCACGGCTTGGGAACATGTCAGCTGTTGACTTTTCAGTTGACTTTCTGCATATATTATATTAAAATGTCCCCACGTGGCCAGGATTTTACTCTTACTGTGCCCCTGGTGGTACCATGTGTGCACAGTGAGTTCAGTATGTTCAGGATTCACCGGGCTTTCTGCATATGCAGCGATCAGCTCTACGGAACACGCGTGATGATGTCCTAATGTCCTGGCTTTAGAGGGCACGCATGGGTGATCTCTGCTGCAGAACTGGTGTGTGTATGCTCAAGGGGCATGCCCAGCATTGCCCAAGCCCAGTTCACACTGGTGTTCCAACTAAGTTCATCTTACTGTAGAAGTCCTGGATACACTTACATAAAATCCTCAAATTCTCTTCCAACAAAACGCATGAAATGTGTGCTAATGTTCTGAAATAGGACCCATTTCTTTGCCTTTGTTTTTACACACAGTGGGGGTTTTGTTTTTCACATCAGGGACCCATTCTCAACCAAGATACATGGTCGATACTGCCATCAAAATGATACATGTAAAATCTGGCATGGTTACCAGTTTGGAAATCTTTGGGTAGTTCCAGTGCTCCAGCACTGCAGAGCCAGCCAGGTCCTCTTTGTTAGTATATAAACCACTTATTGTGGCCATGGCTGTATGGATGAGTGCAGAGAGGCCTACACCGGGGCTTCTGCTGCTCCATGCTAATCAACTACAAGCTGATCCTGTCTGGCAGCTATTTTAGCAGAACACTACACCACAGCTAATCCGCTGTGTGAAGTGCAGAGTGTGGAGAACCAAGGTGTGGAGAGAAGTCTGTTCTTCCAACACCCGCTTGGGTAGGCATGCCCTTTCTTTCTTGCAGAACTTTTTTTTTTTTTTGATCTAAGTAGCATCTTACATCTAAAGATTGAAAAAGGCTACAGAAACCCGTCTGCTCACTGAACAAGGAGTCCCCTGACAATTTATCACTCCAAATCCTCCAGAAACTGATGTTTGGACAGTCTAGCTCAGAAACTAATCAAAAATAATGAGGCCATGGACATATGAATGGAAATGCAATGCTGAAGGCACAGACCCGGAACAAACTGCATTGCGGTAGCTATGCAAAATGGGAATATTATGCATCTGAAAGTGTGAGAAATGAGCATAACAAGCACGAAAGGAGTCTGAAACCATGAGAAAGTCATTACTGCTTTGTCCATTGGTAAGCGTGCTAGAGTTGCAGTAAGACTACATTGTTCTAGAGGTTTTAATTAGGACTACCTGACCTTTCAGGGGTTAATGGCCTGAGTTGATATATGTGCCTCAATTCATAGACCTCAATTAATGTAACAACATTGATGTTAAGAAAGTAACAAACTTCTTTCTGTAAGCATGCTGTAACAACAGAAACAACAGTAGATAAATTATTTGCATTAAGGTGAGTGCAGTTTTTCTTCTGATTACACACATACGTGTTATATTTTGCTTTTATTATTTAAGGAGCAATTTCATCTGGTACCGAAACCAGTCATCTCCTGGGTGAATCACCACATGGGTATGGTCACCCAGCAACACTACATAGTGATGTAGATTACAAACATTTAAAGTTGGTTAATCCTTTGTGGTTTTCTCCTCATTACAATTTATAATCAAGTTTTAAGAGGTGTAAGAAACACAACCGTAAACTGCAAAACAGACGAGTAAAAATCAGTTGGTAAACACATTTATCGTGTTAACTAAAGCAAGCAATTTTGTGATTGATATGCCCTTAATGGCCTTTAGTATTCATTATTTAATACAACTTTTATATTCAAATTCAGGGTTTGGTTCTCAAAAAGTACCACAACTGCTGGAATTCAGTCTTGGATCCGAACACACTGTTTATAAGGATTCACTCAGGCTCTATATCCCTCAGAGTAGCTTTGTTTTGGGAATGAGTCAAAACCCCCTGAAGTGAATATTATATCTTGAAAGAGTTCCCGTCCTACCCCCGAAGCTCAGAGGTTCAGCTTAATTTAGTTGTAATTTTTTTTTGCTGACTTGGGTGACTTGGATCAGTCTTCCCATTGATGGAGAAGAATCAATGAAAGCCTCGGGCATTAGTACCAGGTTGAGGAGCCAGTTGATTATACAAAGCAAGAGGATAAAGATTTGACCCCACACCTGTGTAACACTGCGAATGCATATTGCTTTGTTAATAGGTCTGATTTTATTGATAATGAAGTCAATGGCTAACTTCCATTCACTTAAATGACAGACCAGTCATCTCTTCTTTTCCCTCAAAGTCCTGTGTATCCTCTGCCTCTTTGATGGCTTCTAATAATTATAGCGTTCTTATATTAAGGCATTAAAAAAGTAATTTATTCTTGCAATAAGCCATCTGAATCATCTTCCCATTAACTGTTTACAACCATTACACCGGATATTTCCACGGCACCTTCCCGAACGCTCTCCAGAGAATTATCTCCATTTATGCAAATTCTTTCGCTGCTTTCAACAGTCGAGGGCAGTGTCCCCGTTCAGATAAGGTGCTGAAAACCCGCTATCGACCAAGTCGCCAGCCATGCCTCCAAATCCGCCAAGTCATGCTACCCTTGCAAGAGGCGGGCAAGGCAGGGAGGGGCGGTGGCGGCGGCGGCCCCCCCTCTTCCGCGGCGGCGGCGGCGGCGGCTCCCGTCTCCTCGCGAGACCGGGGCGGGTATAAAGGCCCCGGTGCGGGGGGGGCTGCCGCAGTGTGGGCCTTCCTGCTCTTGAGCTGAGTGTGAGGGATTCGGCTCTTTGTGTAAGTGTGGGGGGCGGCGGTGGGGAAGTACGCTTACCGCGGGGCAGCGTCCGGGGTGGTGTTCGTTTGGGGTTTTGCACATTGCTTTCGCTTGTGCGTTTTTGCCTAATTTTTTGTGTTTGGTCGTTTGTTTTCCTCTCCCCCTCTGCGCGGATGGGGTCGTGAGCTAAGCGTGTAGGGCGAGCTCTCGCTTTCTGCATCCCTCCCTGAGGAGCGCTCTGCGGCGGCTGCTGCCTTCTTCCCGTGCTTACTTTCCCCTCTTTTTATGTGCGGGGGAGCAGATAACTCTTTCCTACGCGGTGGCCTTTATCAGCCCTCCCCGTTGCGCTGCCCGGGGAGGAGCCGCGGGGTGATCTCGGGGATGGGGCGGGGGGGAGCGGCCTCTCCCGGCTGGGCTGGAGGCTTCGGCTCAACGGGGGGCGGTCTCCCACTTCCAAGTCTTAAAAAAAAGAAAATAATAATATGTTAACCTTGGTGGGGTGGGAAGGCAGGCGTCCCCTGTGAGTGCGCAGGTGAATGCTTCAGAGCCCTTTCGGCAAGGGGAGCTCCGCGGTCGGCGTGTGCCTGGCTGCGGCGCGCTGGAACCCAGGCCGTGTGTGGCGATAGCGCTCTGCTCCGACCGCAGCTCGGCAGCGTAACCGCGGTTCGGGGACGGGCTGCAGATAGCGAAGTGGGAGGCCGATGGCGCGTTTTGAAACGGCCTTTCACTTTGGTTCAAGGTATCCTAAAGGTACGCATTACTAGAGTGCAGGCCTGGCTTATTATAATTGCAATTTGAAGATAATTGAGGGCGCGTGCGGCTGTGAGCAGCAGAAAGATACTCTGACCCGATTCAAGTGTACTTGATTTGCAGCGTGCATTCTGCTTTCCTCGAGAATGAAAGGAAATAATATACCGAGCCTGTGGTCTGTTGCTCTGTGGGTTAGGAAATGCTGTGGCTAAAAATCCGAGCAGAACATGTGAGAACATGTGCTTACCCCGCACGGAAAAGCAGAAATGTTGGAAGGTCCCAGTAGGTGCTCCGAGGAAAGCAGATGGCTCTCTTGCAGTACGAGGCAACCAGATCTCCTGCCAACGTTGAAGACTTTCGTGTTACCTAAAAAGGGGGCAATAACTTGTAGTTTAGAAAGGGGAAGTATCACAGAGCAGTTTGACAGCTTTTATTTGACATTGAATACCTAGTAAAACACTCCAGGGATTGCTGATGGAACAAATATAGGAGGACTGGCATAGTACTGAGCAAAAGCATGACCTTGAGCTTGAGTAATGGAAAAGAATGTAATTCAGTGACAAAATGCGGGGTCACACACTCTAGAAAAAACAGCTATTGCTTATAAGATAAAACTCACTAGTCAGGGGCATCTCAAATAAATATTGTGCAATGGCTGTCCCCCCTGTTCCTTTTGGAGAACTGCAGCTTCAAGATTGCACCTGCATTCGTGGCTACATGTGATGCCTGGTGGAGGGATTATTGATGTCTTCCTCCTAGACTGTTTCAGTACAATCCTATGAAAGCTCTGTAGTTCTGGCCACCTTTGTTCATAAGACTCACTCCCAGTCTGCTGCAGTTGAAGACTAAACCGTTGGATGAACATGGGGATAAAGAGCTTTGTTGCAAAAGGCGGTTAGAAACACTGAACAGGTCAACACTTCTCAAAATGAAAACTGAGAGGTAGATGGTTACTGTCTATATGCTGTCAGGGTATGTAAGAGAAACTTTTTAAAGGTAAAACTTTTATTGAAAAGACTCTAAACTGATTAGTTTAAACTATTGAAGGATAAATGTTTATGACTTACGGGCTAGTTCTCCAGGAAGAAAGTGTCTGGCACACGGGAAGAAGCCAAGAAGTGAGGTGCTCTCAACTTTTTTTAGAATTGACTTAGTGCCTTGCAGGAAGGACTTGGAAGAATCCTTGAATCTCATCTTTCCTTAGCAACGTGAGACTCATGCTAACCTTTCAGAGGTTTTTTGTCTCCAATCCAGTGCTTGTAGCAGTGTATAGAATGACTAAGTGAAATCACTTTAAGAAGATTTGAGTTGAAGAAACAAGGTTCATCAAGTCACCTATTTGAAAGATTATGCTCTGGAAATAACTGGAATTCTAAAGTGACATACTGCATTCCCAGACTGAGCAAAAATACTGCACAGGGCATATTACAAATGACTAGCTTTTAGGGCAGGCAGCCAGAAGTAGAGTTTTCTTGTCCTTGTGTGTACCCTCTTATTCTTTTTCAGTAGACTTGTGGTGGAAATGACCTAGCTTTACAGGTTTAAGACTTTGTGAAATTTTAATTGCTAACATAGAATGCAATTCCCATGTATACCATGAGTCTTTCTAGCTGCAAATAAAACAAGGTTTAATTGTTTGAAAGGCTAAAGTATAGTTATGCAGAGCACTGTTCTCTGGAGATTAACAAAAGTTCTTTATCTTCCTGTTCATTCTAGAAGAAAAGTTTTGAGGACTTAAATTCCCTTGTAAATTTGAACAAGGGTCTCCTCATCAAAAGTTCTAAAACCCAGACTTTCTAACTCATCCACCGAATGGAACTGGAAGACTTACTGAATACTGCTAAAATTCTAGAAGGTTAGCCCTGTTCCAGCCTGTGATGAGCTGTTGCTGCTCAAAGATAACTATTACTGTACTGCATCCAGCTCTGGAGCCCCCAACATAAGAAGGACATGGACCTGCTGGAGCGTGTCCAGAGGAGAGCCACGAGGATGATCTGAGGGCTGGAGCACCTCTCCTATGAGGAGAGGCTGAAAGAGTTGGGGCTGTTCAGCCTGGAGAAGAGAAGGCTCTGGGGAGATCTTATTGCGGCCTTCCAGTACCTAAAGGGGGCCTACAGGAGAGCTGGGGAAGGACTTTTTATCTAGGGCATGTAGTGATAGGATGAGGGGGAATGGCTTGAAACTGGAAGAGGGCAGGTTTAGATTAAACATTAGGAAGAAATTTGTTTACTTTGAGGGTGGTAAGGCACTGGAACAGGTTGCCCAGAGAGGTTGTTGAGGCCCCATCCCTGGAGGTGTTCAAGGCCAGGCTGGATGTGGCCTTGGGCAACCTGGTCTAGTGGGAAGTGTCCCTGTCTATGGCAGGGGGGGTTGGAACTTGATGATCTTCAAGGTCCTTTCCAACTCTAAACCATTCTATGATTAGGAGGCTAATTAGTCATAGATCTTGAAGTGCAAGTAATCTATGTAGTGGCTTGGTCTGGATATCTAGACTGTGATTATTGAACTGCATCTTACTGTATTACTTTTTTAGGAAAAAAATTGAGTGTGTTGACTGTACTACCCAGGTAACAAAGTTAAAACTAACTTCGCTCTTAAGCCTTGTGTTGCAAGGTGTTGCTGTCTTTGGTGTTCAGTCTAAATTGATGAGATGCTTTGAATAAATGCTTATGTCCATGTGCAAATGTACTATTATCTAAACTGTATTGTTATTAACTGTTATCTAGATTAAATCAAGATGTCTTCAGGAAATGCTTTCATTGGGAAACCAGCCCCTGACTTTACTGCCACGGCTGTAATGCCAGATGGACAATTCAAAGATATCAAACTTTCTGACTATAAAGGTAAGCTTATGTGCTTCTTTAATTATACTGATGTAATCTGGCCATATGCAGGACTGGAGGGCATCTAAGGATACATCTTGATTTAGTTTTGATGTAATAGTGACCACTTGGCAGTAGACTGAAGTCCACAACTTGTGCAATGGTTCTTGGTGATGGCTGGAGTATGTTTGGGAAGCTGTCAGCAGCATGGCTACATGTTCCAGCTATGATAATTGCTGCTAATTAGCATAAAGCTTCTCTAAACTGTTATCTTGGATCAGTCTTATTTGTCCTGTCAGTCATACTAGGAGACTGATGTAACATCTCCGAAGTACTATGTGGAACAGCAAAATCTTCTCTTGTAGGTTTTCTATCAATGGAAAGTAGATTTTTTTTTTCCTCTAACCAATAAAATTGCTTTCTCTAGAGTACTGGTAAAATGTTTGCATTAACAAAAAAGCTTACTAAAATCAAAGGGAAAGACTGAAGTGTTCAAGTGCTAATGTGGATGGCTTTAGAAAGAGAGATTTTTGAACTGGAAGCTGCAGCCCTTAGGCTGCATGAGGGCGATGAGTAGGTATAGGCTAGTAACCTACTCAAATTAAAATGTCTCCTTGGCTTGTAGCCTTTCAGACCTGTGGCTTTTCTGCACTCTGTTAGTAGTCAACCATAGGGCCTTCTAGTGTAGGTACTAGGTGTACTCTGGGCAGGCCTATGGGAATAGCCCAGGAGACAGGCATTCTCTGTCAAATTTGATGGTCTGGTTTTGGAGACTTCAGTTGCGTAGGGTTCTGTGTTATTAGCTGCACAGTGGCCTTGAAAAGTGTTGCAAATGATATTTGGCCAAAGTTGAAATTCCCTAGGTGCTTCATGGGCTTGACACCTATATAGCAAGTGTTAAAATAGAGACATCTGTAGTTTGCCCTTTAATCTTTAAAGGTAGTGTTGTATCAAGCCTTTTCTTCTCTATCAGTATTTGAATGGTTGATAGTGAATATCACAACTCTTATAAAGGTATGAGAGACTAACTGGTTATGGTGCTCTTCTAGGAAAATATGTTGTGTTCTTCTTCTACCCTCTGGACTTCACTTTTGTCTGTCCAACTGAAATTATTGCATACAGTGACAGAGCTGATGAATTCAAGAAAATTAACTGTGAAGTAATTGGAGCTTCTGTTGACTCTCACTTCTGTCACCTTGCCTGGTAAGAATTGGCCTTTTAACCTAATAGAATATTCTGCCTGGCCTCAGTTATTGCAGGAACTGAATCCTGAGTGTATTCAAACTTTCTTACTAAAGTATCAAGTAAAGGCACTTGGGAGGTATCGGTAGTGCCAGGTGCTTCTGAACAGACCTGAGCATACCATTCAGTTCTCTTGTTGCTTCATGGCAGACAGTATAATATTGCAGAATGGATCAGCTTCTGTTGTACCTCATACTTTATTCTGAACTTCCATATTTTTAACATTTAAACTTCCTTCTTTTAGGATCAACACTCCTAAGAAACAAGGTGGTTTGGGTACTATGAAAATCCCGTTGATTTCTGACACAAAACGTGTCATTGCCAAAGAATATGGAGTACTTAAAGAGGATGAAGGTATTGCATACAGGTAATATGCAAGAAGGTAAACTTGCTGTCAAGTCTTATGTTGCAATGCATAAGGTATATACTAGCTCTGTGTTCATCTGACATACTTGAACACCTGCAGCAAGCTGAAGCTATTAGCTATTCTAAATGTAAACTGCTTCAAGCCATCAAACACTCCTACAAGGGGAGATGCTACCTGGTTCTCCTTAGTGTTTAGATTTTTCATGGGTTTGGTAAGCTAGATAAATGCCTGCTGCTTCCCTTTAATTACCTATTTGCACAGCGTAGGAGTCTCATGCAGGCGAGCTTCTGCAAATATTGGTAATATGAGACCTACGTAGTCATGAAAGTGATTACAGGTATTTAATCTAGTGATTAAAGTACAGATGAATTAAAACCCAAGCCTTATCTTCTAGTAACTGTTCAGAGTTCAAGTTGCTGAGGGGGCTGAACTTCTGTGAACTCTTAATGTGACTTAGGAAGATGAACTGATGAACCATTGCTGGGCAGTGTTTTGATTTTTTTTTTTTTTCTTGAGAACAGTGTGTGTAGTTTTTCTTTGAATGTAAGAGTGCCTCTCCTTAGGTTTCCCATTTCCTTTAGGTTTCTTTTCCATTTGGTTCTTCCACTAGTATCTTCCTTAAATAGGAAGTGTTGCTTTGCTTTCCTGCATTAGTGTTTTGACTTGCCTCTTAGGCTTTCAACTGCTAATGTATCAGTGCTATGCATACAGTGAAAGTCTTTGGTTTTGGGAAGAGGTCGGAAGTATGAGATGATGCAACTACTGCCATAATAGAATACTGAACTTGAGTTTTTGAAACTCACTTCAGTCTAATCTGTCTTTCAAAAGCTGTGTTTAACTTGAGGGCTGTTTGGTCTTTTTAATTTCTTTTTTTAGAGGTCTGTTCATAATTGATGAGAAGGGGATCTTGAGGCAGATAACGATCAATGATCTTCCTGTTGGCCGTTCTGTTGATGAAACCCTCAGACTTGTCCAGGCCTTCCAGTTTACAGATAAACATGGAGAAGGTAAGGGTTCGTTTCTCTTCCTAATCTTAAATGTTTCTCTACAGAACGGTATTAATTAGGCAGGTTAAATCAAGGTTTACTGGAAGGTACCAAATATGTGTGTAGATCTGTGCACAGCAAGCAATTGTGCCTCTTGAAATGCAGCTGGTCATGTAAAGTTGCTTGTTGAAGGACACCCTGGTACTAGATTTACCTTATTTCAGTTAATGGTCCATTAAATACTTGCTAATGTTGAAATATCACATAAACCAACTTTGGTGCTGGATGTCTTGTTAGGCATGTAATGCTTGTCTCTTTCAACTAGACACACAAAATATTTGAGTCAAAGAACATGTCATAACTTACCCTGCAAGGGCAAGCATAATTTAGACTCTGCTTCTAGATTTGGTAGGCTGAGACCATCAGTACTACTGTTATGTTTTAAGCATTTAAATTCCTAGAAAGCCTGCTGATCTGTGTCCCAGGTATAGTGAGGTCCTATGTAGTGAGGGGAAAAGGGATGAGTCTCTTTGTGCCCATAGTTCAAGAGTGATATGAAGTGCTTGAGGCTGGTAGCTTTTCTGCAGGAGTTACCAAAAAAGCACTGTAGATGAAAGGTTTGAAGCAGGTTATGAAAACTTGAAATTGCTATAAGTATTAGTAGTCTTCAGCTGTGATTAACTCATGACAGATGTTGCTGCTGGTTATACTTAACTTGCTTCAGAACTGGTAAATCAATGGCAGATTTTATTAAACCAAGCTGCTATTGTGGCTATGCTATAGCCTGAAGAGAGTCAATGTTTCTGAACTAGTCTGCCATCCTCTTCTCAGCTGAGGAGACATCCCTAATAGTTGATGGTGGAGCAGTCACATGTCTTGCAAATGAAGCCTCTTGGGGTTTACTATGCCCTGGAGTAGTCAAGAGCTGGCAAAAAGCTTTTTCCTCCAGAACTAGGACTGCAAGTCTTATCTAAACCAGAATAAGGTGTATAGCAACACTCAAATGGAATACTGTAGCTAAAATTGCCAGTCTTGTGTGGAGTGTGCATTAAGCCTTGCATGGCTGTATTAAAGGAAGACTGTCTTTTAAAAAAAAAAAAGAAAAAATGCTGCTTGAGTCATGTGCAACTGCAGCATCTTGGTGGCCTTTTAATAGACATACAGGGGAACTAGAGACAGTTAAACTCTTCTTCCCCCTCCCCATTAGACTGGAGAATGGGACTAGTGTTGATTAAAGATAAGGAGAATATAGACTTGACTGGATCCAAGGAGAGAAGGTACTGTAATAGTTGTAAAGTCTTCTGACCCAGGCTGCTTGACCTTGCTGTCAAGGTTCTATGAAGCTTTTAAGGGGGTTGAGGAGGGATGCATGTGTAAAGGGCCCACTGTCCATGGGCAAACACCTGGTTCCTTGGTGCTACTGCCTAGTGATCAAACGGAAATGAGTAAAATAAACTGAATGTAATGCCACACTGAATAATGCACCTTCTGTATGTTGCAAAGATGTATACAAGTTGCTAGTTTGCTTTAATGTTGTGTAAAACATGTTCTGCAGGAGCAGCTGGTAAGACTTAAACATTCTTATCGTTTCAGTGTGCCCAGCTGGCTGGAAGCCTGGCAGTGACACAATCAAGCCTGATGTTCAGAAGAGTAAAGAGTATTTCGCCAAGCAGAAATAAACTTTCAGTCTGAGTGGAAACTAGTATGCCTTACATAAAGAGCATCAGTTACTGAACTTTGACTAAGTCATTGCATCTGAGTCAAGGGATCATGCTATAGGTATAAACAGTAACTTTTTTACTTGAAGGAAAGTTTGTCCTGTTAACAGTACCTTCATAGAAAATCCTAATGATCAGTATCTGTACATCAAGCCCTGCTGACTTTAGTGACAATGCAGTGTATGTGGTTAGCCATGTGTTGCGTATAGAGCAGTTGTATCCTTTTGTAACTCTTATTAAACTTGTGGAAAGAGCATGCTGTCTACTGTTCTTATGTTGTAGTCATCAGAAGAGCTGAAAGCAATGCAGGCTGCACTTCTGAAAGCTCAGTCTACTGAGCTGTCTGTAGACAACTCAATTCCTAAAGGCCTTTTACAGCTCCATTAGAATGAAGATACTAACAGTTTTTGTGTTGCAGTAGTAAAGTACTCAGTAGCAAAGTCATAAAGAGTATAGGCAGAGGAACATGGTTTGATATTGGTCTGTCAAACTTAAGCAATGCTACCTACTGAGCATGAGGCATACATGTGACTTACAAAGGGCAGGCGTATTTTCATGCACAGTGTAAACTTACTCATTTCTGTGTCTACTTTGGTCAAAACTGACTGTTTATGCTAATTCTCTGGGAATCCAACATTCAGTTGAACACTGTACAGGAGTGGAAGACTGGGCTTCCTGGAAAGCAGACGTCCTTGGATATACAACATTCATCCCTAGTCTCTTCCACTACACAGGAATGAGAAGATGCCAGTTATCCATTAGCTTGTAGTCATATGATTAAGATCAAAAGAAGGGTGGCACTATAAAATCTGCCGCTCAGATGTGCTCAGCCTTGTCTTTAATCTTTGTATTCCAAATGATTATGTGTGTACTGTAAAACGCAAAGCACATGACTGGTCTTAAGTTACGCTAAAGCTGTGTAGCTTCATGCTTAAAGGTGGCTTGCAATAGTCCTGAACTTCATAGCTGAGGATTTGGGTAAGGAGCCTAGGAATATAGGTGAGTTAGAACACTGAGATCTTCGTGTACCTGTAAAGATTAAACTCTTAAAGGCCAAGACATTGCATCTAACTTCAGCTCTGCAAGTAGTAAACAAGTTCTGTCTTGCTTAAAGTGAGCAATAACAAAGTTGAAGCCCAGGGCTACTTAGGTGAGTCAGAAGTGAAAGTTGCATGCCTTGAGTAGTAAACTTGTCTTGTGCAGTTGGAAAGAAAACTTCTTACAGAAGCCTTACTATCAAATACTGCAATAAAAACTAAAATAGCTAATCCCCTGGGTCTTGCTTAAGTGTCATAAATCTTCCTGAAGATAGATGAAAGTAAATGCTAATAAAAATGATCTAACTAAGCATCGAGTTCTAAATTATTCTTCTCAAAATAACAAATGAGGCTAACATCCTGGGTGGCACCGACAACAGGAATATGTGTGTATATTTGTAAAAGAATGAATACTAATGCAGTATGGCTGAGTACTAAGTTATCTTTGTCTATAAACTCCTTTTCATTTGCTAGGAAAGGAAATTTATGTCAGGGCTAACTTAAAACTTACCTTAGCAGTATCTAGCTAGACTAGCCTTGAAGTGTCACAGAATTGATTACAGCAGTTCTTTGGAGGGTACGATATGGGTATGGTCTAGCCCTGTGGAACAGATATCTTTACCCCTATGATGTGACTAAAGTGACTTTAGAAGTAAAATTGCACCTGTTTTGACTGGGCCATTACATCACATAATGCTACATGAAGTCCTGCTGACCCCTGATAGTGTGGAAAATAACTCTGTTCTGTGCCCAGACCAAGGGCCTTTACATTAATGACCAAGTTCAGCCCCTCACCACAATATAAACAGCCTTTCTCAAATCCTTCAAGTGTATTCACTGTTCAAATGTAAAAAATGCATTCTAAAGGAACAGACTTACTAGCTGCTCTCTCACCTCCCCCTTGTCGTAGGGGGTACAGGGTTTCTCTTGTATTCTGGTCTTGGAGCTCCCTCCCAAGAGGCAGAGGCAGTCTTCACGTGCCCATCCCAGGCCCTCTGGGGAAGAAGACGGTCCGACGGCGGCTGTTCCTCCCGGCTCAGGGGGAAGCCCCGGCTCCGGCACCCCGCCGCTCCTCAGTGCAGCGGAGCAGATCGGACCGGCCTCAGCCTCCCCTCACCGGAGCCGCCGTGCCGCCCGCGCTTTTCCAACGGCCGGCGCGCGGGGAGGCCGGGGATTGGCTGCGGCGGGGGGCGCGCGGGCGGTGCCCCGCCCCGGGCGGGGGCCGGGCCTTCTCCCTGAGGGGCGGTGGGAGCGGCGGCGGTCGGCGGGTTGGTGCGTTCGTTCGCGTCGTGGCTGCGGCTGGGAGAACGGGTCAGAGTTCCCCTGGTGGGAGATCTGGGTGGGGGAATGTCCCGTAAAAATGCCGATTGTCTTCATTTATTTAACCCGGCACTCTGAGGTAACGCGTTTCGTTTGGTACGTGATTTCCTTTGCCTACTGGTCATGTGGAGATGCAAGTTCTGACAGGAAGATTTTACTAGCTGTTGTCGTTCACCCTCGCTGCTAACACAGTTATCCTCACTTCTGCTTTTCGTGGTACATAATTTTGTTCAACAACATATTTTCAATATCTCCCACCTTTTAAATATACCAATAGCCACAGTTGTGTTCATGTGTTTATTTCCCCATTTCAAAAAATGGTTACTCTCAAGAGCGACTTAAGTCACTATTAATTTAGAAAAAATTCTGTGAGTGAAAAACATTTCAGTGGTCTGCTTGCTGTCCACTTGGAGTTGGGACACTGAGACACTACTGACAGTATATATTTAAACATTGTGGGCACTGGTGAATGATGACAACGCGGAAATTCAAAGCAGCCAAGAAACAAAATACCTGTGGGTTATTACATGTTATTATACGTTTCCACCAAATGGTTGACTGTGAGCATTAATGCAATTAAACAATTTTTTTTAATTCTTCAGCCACGTGAGGCATTTGTGAGAACGTTTGCCATGCTGTCATTTTAATGTTTCCATGAGTACAACACACAAAATGGGTAACACACAAAACTTCTTCAAATCAAGAAGAGTCTGGGTTTATTTCTTTGCTTAAACTCAATATTGATGCAGCTTAGAATTTCCGTTAAGTGTTCTGGGGCTTATACCCCACTCCTAGGATCATGACATCTTAGACTGGTGTAATTTTTATGACATTCAAATAATTATAATCCTTATTTATTCAGAAATTATTTTTCACATACCAGGATGCTTATTCTGTTTTCATTACAGTTATGAACTGGTTTTGCTTTCATGATCAATGGGTACAATATTTCCCAGTGAGGTAAAAACACATCAGCAGTTCTTGGTTTTGGTGACAAGACTGATAGCTGTTTCAGTATCACATACTGCTTAGTGGAATTTTCCCTGAAGATGCATACAGCAGATGCTATTTAGAAAGGACAGAATCTTAAATGTGATGTTTGTTTGCTTTTTTTAATGTGTGAGTGTTGCACTTTTTTTTCTAGTTTGGGTGCTTATTATAAAAGTAACTTTGTATTCATTAATTTCTTTAGACTGTCTTAGAATAGTCAGATGAAGGGAAACTAAAATACACGTCACTCTTTTTTCCATTTCTCTTTATTGGTAGCTGATTGCTATGATCACTGGGAGTTTATGTAACTGGCTTACCACTTTGCAAAATAACATATTTTACAAGCATATGAAGTTTCAGTCTTAAGACAAACCCTGAAAAAATATTTGGATCAGTTTAAATATCTGTATATATCTTTTACAGATTTTTACAAAAAATTATGATACTGCATTCCTCTCAAAAGCAGAGTGCCAATAGACACAAATGTACTAGCAGTCATCTACTGACAATATGATAATGAAATTTACTATATTTTAATCAACTTATATTCTTGTTTTTGAGGGCTAAACTATACAGCACCAGGTGTTTACACTGGTAAGCAGATATAGTAAACATAATTATATAAATATATATGGGATTTTATCTGTTTGGTGAGATCTCTAAAACTGTTAAAACAGTATGTAATTAAATATTATTTCAAAATTTTATGCAACAGTTAACAAGAGCATACTCTTCTCAGTCTTTGAAACAGAACTTTAACAGCTGTGGTGAAGTAGCCCTGACATCACCTCTCAGGTGGCGTGATCTTGCTCTCAAAATAAATGGCGATGGTCCTGTTCACTGCAGTGTTACAAACAAAGGCTTTAGGTACTGATTTGCCTGATCTTATTGAAGACTGAGTAACAGTGGAAGGAAATTAATCTTCTATGCATTGTGTTCTTCATATATCATCTAAAATAAAGAATATTTACTCCCTTATTTTTGTGATAGGTATCTGTAAGTTTTCAAAGAGAATAGCATTTGTGTAAGACCATCAACAGGATTTTTTTTACTATGTGTAAACCAAAACAGTGCATCAGGCTTAAAATCTATACATTATATGTTTATCACAGAATATACAGAATATGACTTTCAATATTTGACATACAAATCCTAATCTTTACTAGATTTTGTACATTTTTATAGTATGTAATTTCAAAATTAACAATTGCATGTCTATTTTTAGATGTTTATAAGAAAAAAGTTTCTTTATAATGTTTAAAGAATTAGCACTTTGTTACAAAATGAGTTTCTTGCTGGTTTTGAAAAACACTCTAAAAAGTTACTATATTTAAAAAGTACCATTTTCTTAACAAGTATCCAGCCTTTTTATCAGGCCTTTGATGAATAGTTTATTGGATTGTCCAACAAATCAATACAGTTCAAAGAACAAAAGCAAGTAGTTGCAAAATTATGCACTTTGGTTAGGAAAGTATGTTTACAAAAGCCCCAGGGCTATACTACTTAGTAATATACATCAAAACAACAGTCATGAAAAATTATGTTTATCATATTAATAGTTTGAAAAATATGATATACATCCTCTCTGAAATTTTTAGTGAGTCTGATGTTCAGTATTAAATGACAGTCTGTGTGAATATATATTCTAAACTATCTTGCTGGACAGATACAGAATAGTGGACTTAAAACAGAAATGTCATGGTTCTACTTTGCAAAGGGAGATGAGGTAAGTGCAGAGAGCAGTGTGAAGCCACAGGGTAGTTAGCTCTGCCCAGAGTGTACTAGTAGGAATGCAGTACACTTGGACATCAATTCAGAAAGTGTGTTAAAGCTGTTACTGTCTTTTTTTTGATACAAATTAATGGTACATACAGAAAGAACACTGAACTAGGAAATCAAAGACATAGCAGGTAGCTTTTTGATCGTGAATATATTAGCTTCTATATTTTAATACCAGAAGAGGAAAAACAGATGAATTTGCTTTTAAGGTACAGTCAGAACTGATTTTACTTTGGCTGTGCACACATCTGTGTTTATATCAGGTCACTAGTCAGTGCCTTCATCTGTAACATTGGTATAATTTAAGCACCTCACAGACCATAGGAGTATGATATTACAGAATGGCTTGGCAGGCCAAAGCCTGTGCAAATTGAACAAATCTGCATAATCAGTTAATCTGTGCCGCACACACTTACATGGCTACCAGAGAATAGGTTGCCACCACGCTGTGAATTGTTTGCAGTGTTCCTGCACAATGATGTGACTGTGGTAAGCTCTTCTCACCACACCTAGTGATGATAGGTTTGGACTTAAATGTGAAACTTGGCTCTTTCACCTGAAACTTAAATCATTGTACATATGCGACATGCGTCTGATTAGAATGTTTCTGTGCAAGATACCATTTGACCATACCTATATGAATACATAAGAAGTCTTTAAGATTGCACTGTCCTCTGAAACTGTGAGCGCAGTAGGTTTACATTCCATATTCTGTAGCAACATATTTTTGAAGTATCTGCACTGACAAATGAGATTAATATCCTTTGTCAAGAGAGTAAAAAATCTTCAATATACAATTACTAAAACTTTATATAATTTAAAATTAATGTATATAATCTAATTCACTTTGCACAAAAATAAGGTAAATTTCTTTTTCATTTTTATTGCTGTAGTTTTTTAAATTTTGGCAGAAGAGCCTGTTAAAAGATTGACGCAGCAGTGAATGAATCAGGAAGACTAGTTGGAACAATACTGGAAAAAAGTTTATAACATGAAATTAAAACCTAAAACTAGCTAATTCCTTTAAAAGGAATAAGAGGTTTTATGCATTCATAGAAAAACTAATGATTCTGCATAAATTTAAGATTGTTGGATATTTTTCAACCCAGAAATTCCCCCCACCTCTTCCTTTCCTTTAATTTACTCACAGGAATTCTCCTATCTTATGCTTTGTTTTACATGAGGGGAAAAAAAACAGGGCAAATTAGTGTAAAGGTGTATGATTTCCAGAAACTTTGAAGACAAAAAAAATCGAATTCTCTTTCAAAATTTCTTTAGGAAGTGTTTTGGGAAAATAAAACAAATGCAGTTATTAAAAAATAAAGTTGCTTGCTCACTGAATTATGTACAAACATCAACAAAAATAACATTAAATGAGAAATATAGAGATAATATTAATGAAGGGTAATTATGTAATTTATTTTTTCAGGAAGTAACCATTGCAAATACTTCTATACATATATAATCACAGTTTGAAGATTGTGGTATATTATTGGAGAGATTTTACACATTCCACTAAAATATCTTATTGCTCATTCTGGGATAATGTTTTGTTAAGTTTTTCACCATATTTCCCATTATTATATTTCAGTTATTGGAAAAAAATAGCACCCTTTTTTTTTTTTTTCCTAAGTGCTGTTTTTCTAACTATTGTGAACATCTATCTGTTTTTCAGTTGCAGAGAGAAAAGCACATTTGTGTTCCTTGGTTCTTTCTGTTTCCTCCTTGAAAACCTAGAAGGGAAGTGCTCCATTTGCTTTCTGAAGCAAACATGATTGATGATCTGTCACGGGATATATGATATGACAGGAAGCCAGCTTAACAGCAAAAAAAGTCTCATGAATACATTTGTCCATTTCGGTACATGAATTTGTGAATGTTAAGGTTGCAGAGGTACAGCTGGCTGTCCACTGCAGTAAATGGCAAAACCTACTTCCCCTCAGAGGAAGAAATTTGGAACTGTTGCTGCTTAAATCAGTATTCAAAGCTAACTTTTTAAATGTCCTTTTTGCATGGGGTTGAACAAAGACTGCTGATAATCACAGCGGTACTGATCAGTAGCTGCCACTTCTTGTTTTTAGAAATACGGAAGTCTTTACTCAGATATTATTTTTTTTCCCATCAAATTCAAGTCACTCTGCATTTTCAGTAATTTAACCCATGTTAAATAGAAGCTACACCACCAATAATTTTGGTCACAAATTAATAAAAGACCATGTATACTATAGGGAATGAGTAAAATTATGCTTCTGACCCAGAGGAGGGCAATGTAGCCCTATTAAAAAACAAACAAACTAAAAAACCAGAAGAGTGCACTGCTCTCATGAGGTTGGCTATTTTGGTCTGACACACCAGCACTGGTTTGTACAGCAAACCATCTTTAGTTTTCCATAGTTTAGAGGAAGAGAAGACTGTTAGAAGCCATCCTTTGAATAGGAGAAGGAAATAAAGCAGTATCAGGAATTAAGTTTGCCAAACTGTGCTTCGTACCACAAATAAACATTAGTGCTTATTCTTGCACCACTGAGTTGTAACTGATTTAACTGGTACAAAAAAAAACCCCAAACAACAGTGTTTTCTCGAGTGTTTTTCCCTTTCTGACCAACAATCCCGATGGCTGCTTGCCACCAGATTAGATTGTGCTTTGCATTTAATCAGTATTTTCTGTCACATCTTTAATCTTAATAAAAATTTTAGTTCTTTTAAGGTTAATGATGAAATAAAAAAAAAGAAAGTTTAACTGGAGGAGAGTATGAATGATAAATGTTATGTGCATGAAAACTACAAGTTTGTTAATTCTCCATAGAATATTTTACTAGCGTGAAATGTATTGACTATCTTGTTGCTACAACTAAATTCTAATTCAAGTAGCTTTTTTGTTTGTTTGTTTTTACTGTTCAGCTCTTAAATACTCAACCCTACTGGTTATATTGAGGAAAAAAGATACTTTAATAAATGTTTAAAAATTAGGATTTAGTGAAAAACTGACTTGTCTAAAAATGTAAAATGTGATACTTGAACTAGTAAATCTATCCAAGTATTTGCAATTACTTGTTTGACATTTGCAAATGCCAAAAATAGGAATGTCTTCACAATGCCTCAGGATCCAGGAATGATCCGTTCTTCACCATGTCTAGTCTTGTCCCAGGAGATAAGTATAACAGGTTCTCAAATTCAATTTTATAAGACAAAGACCATTACACTCCAACCAGGAAGGAAAGAAAATGACTAGCTGCAGCTGTGGATCTCAGTGACCTGGCTAAGAGAAAACCAGTAAGAAGCAATCCAATTCACTCCAAAGTTACTATAGTAGAATAGATATATTATTAAATATTTGTACTCCATTCTGCCTGACATAACTGTATTGCCAGAAGCACAAAGAACAGAGATTTACCCTTACTGTGACTCTGTATTCACTATTATGTTTTAACAAATAAGAATTCCAGTACCTACAGGTATTACTTTTAAGTTACTGAATGAAAATCCCTCAAACGTCAGTTATGTGTCACTGGACACCTTGAACTTTTGTTACTGCAAGAACAGAGAAAAAAATGAAAGGCATTGTCACGTGCTTGCTGTTAAATGATCTTGCTGAAATGACCTGGGAAAGATAAACGTTTATTAGACTTACTTGTGATGTGCTCTATGTTTTATTTTTTGATATTCCAGATGAGCCTGCTATAATAGTTTACTAACTTCTACTAAGATAACTAACTTTTTCTTTTGTTTTCAGGTACTGGATTTTTATGTGTTTTGGGTAGCTCACTATTTTCAGTATGTTAAACACAGTGAACAATTCTCACTTTAACATCTTTAGCTTTCCACAAGTTAATCATTGCATTGCTTAAATAAAAATACTCAGTACTGAGGGTTACTTACAATTTTGCATCTTTTATTAACCAAAATACCAGATGAAGAGAAATAAATTACAAAAATTGAAATGAAATGGGTACGGTGATCTGTTTAATAAATTAACTAAGAAAAAATATTAAATATTTCTAAGAAATCAACCCCAAAATAGCAAAATATTTTACTTTAAATTGTAACTTCAAAAGATAAATCTGATTCCATCCTGTATTTATCCTTCTAAGAATCAGTATTTTGTATATGTTACTAATATGAACCATTAACTGAAGTCCCTGTTAAATTACTGTTAAGTTGGAAAGTTCTGGAAGGTCAGCCAGAAGTAATTCTATAACAAAGGAACAGAATTTAAACAAATTTAATTATTTTGCTTAAATTAAAAATCACAACACCACTATCGCACAGTAAGTCACATGTCTGCCTTAGTCAGGTGTGGTGAGCAAAGCATGGAAAGCAACAAAGACTTTTTTGTAACAGCGAATACACTGAACGAACCCAGCAATCACATGCTCACTACTCCGCTTACAGGAAAGCAAACTTGTTACGCTGAATTTTGATTATGCTTAGTTAGTATATACACTATGAAAAACTGTATCAAGCTGTGACCTATTGTGAGGGCAACCTTAGTGTTTGGGTCTCCAAAAGGTGAAAGAATCACAACACAAAAAGAAAGGGCTCAGTTCTGCAAAATGAGTATTTTTGCATCATTATGTGGATATCAAGGAAAGAGAAAAAGTGCTTAGTGATTTGCAGCATTGCACTGCAGTCAAGTGACAAAACTTCCACAAAGTATTATTTTAATTTATTATAATATATTATTTTAATGAGGCCTGAGCTTCAAAGCGCTCTAAGATAAATTAACTCCTGATTCCTAGTGCCATTGTAACCTCTGAACAAATCTAACAGGACAGTCATCTAAAAAAAAATGTCATGTTTCTGTCTGAAGGTGTTTTATCCAGCAATATAAGTAACATGAACATCATGAATATTTTCTCTTTTTTTCTCTGCTTGTTTGCCTGTGTGTGTGACAATGCTTCATGTAATGGTTTTTACGTGCATGCAGTTTTACAATCTCCCACACATAGAAACTACAACAGGAAACCATGGTAGTAAAACTGCGGTGTGTGCTGGCACGGCACTGAAAAATATTCTAAATTCAAACCTCATCTACCTTAGAAAAAGGTCACGACAATTTACTTTTTCAGTCAGTTGCCTTAATATGAGTAAAAACTCCACTCACACAGACATCATTCAGAATCTTTCTGAAGATTTTAGTGGGCTTCTCTATACAATAGATAAGTGTGTAAAATTGACCTAAAGACACCGCCTTGTTCTGAGAAGCTGACCCTGGGTGAAGAGGAAACAGCAGACTTGAGCCGTGACCTTTGTGCTGTCCCTTTCCCTTTCGTAACCACCCTGAAGGAGGCGGCTGTTGTTGCTGTTTTCCTCATTCCTGCTCCATGTACAGGACCATGCTGCTCAGTGTAACAATCTCTGGAGAATTTTCTTTTGGATGTTAAGGAAAGGAGACATTAAAAGATTTTTAAATTAAATTAAGCCAGCTTCGCTGCAAGTGAAGGAATACCGGACAAATTTTCTTTCTGAGGAAGGGAAGACTGAAAAGACTGAACATTTATTCCCTAGGGAGAGCTATAACACAGGGCAATAAATGCTGGATACATCTAAAAAAGTATCTGCCCTGAGTTCAGAGGAAAAAGAAATATTTCAGAGTATAATGACTGAAAATTAACTTTTTTTTACTCTTACATAGAATAAACCCAAAACATTTGAAAGAAAATTCTTGAGAACAAAAACGACTTCTCTAATGAGCAGCATGGGTTTTCCAGTTGCCAGAATGTCTGAACTTTTCCCAACCAAAGGCTAATCGGCACCTTACCAGACTCCCAAAAAGACACACCGAATCAGCAACAGCACAGAATGGACTGCTCCCGCCTTCCTCCAGCCCACAAGTGCTATGATGCAGTGCTCCCTCTTACTCTGAGAAGCTGACGTTTGGATTGAGACGCTGCACACGCTGCTTGGATTTGCCATCTCTGTATCAGCACACCTTCCTCCCCAGCACCGTGGAAAAGAAGGTGCTGATGAGTCACACTTTGCTAACCCTCTGTCCTTTCATGGAGCCACATTACTCAGGGAAATGTGCTTCTCTGGGCTTCTCCTGTCAGCCCAAGCAGTCTGAATCTCTCCGCGGGAGGAGTGGCAAAGTAGGCTTTTTGCTCCTCCGAATACCTTTCCTTCACTTCAATTATGTCCCTGAAGCGGCCGTCCTGCCAGTGGAAATTGAAGTGCTCCAGCAACTCAATTCTTTTTTCCTCTGTGCTCACACAGTCAACAGGAGCAGACTGTTCCAGGAATGGTACCTGAATATCTGGGAACAGGAGGAGACCCCGGATAGCAAACCAACCACCATACTTGGGATGGATACATACGCCATAGATCTTCTGGAATAAAAAAAAAAAAGAAGGATCTAGGATGTCTCATTTTGTCTCTAGTAATGGTTAGAGTTCAAAGCATCAAGCTTTCATGCAACTTCTCACGCTCCTAGCCCTGTGTTGGAGAGCTATACAGAGAAGAAAGGAAAGCTCTTTCCTGACCGTGCGGCTCAAAGCATTGTATTTAATTCCCATTCTCCTGTGCCCACACACATGACCCTGTAATGTGGGGAGAGGTCCCTTTTTTAAAATTTAACACAGAAATTAACCACAGTGCATTTTTTTTTTCTATTTGTAATGCTGCAAGCAACAGGTCTTCTTTTACACTGAAATTTATTCTCCTGTCTAAGTAGGTTTAATAGATCAAGGTATTATTCTCCACATATGCATCTCCCTCCCACCCCAAAGAATCTTGGAACCTTCTGATTCCTGTCTGAAACACTTTATGCATCTATATGTGATCTGGACTTTGGATTTTCCTGCAGGAAGAACTAGTGAGTAAACAATAGTTGTACAAATCAGTGATTGCAACTTGGTGGTTCTTCCCAGATTGTGTTTTTGCCTCACCTTTTTCCCCCAGGGATCAAGCTTCACATCCTTCCTTTGGTAGTAATATGCAGCTCCAGCAACGTGGGCAGCTGTCTGTGCCAAGAACTTGGGCTTTCGGCTTGGCAGGATCTCATAATCAAAGATGACGTCCACCTTCTGGTCAGGGAATTTCTGGGGAAATTAAAACAAACATCATCCCAGGCTCATGGAAAAAGATTCACCACTACAGAAGTGCTGGATGCTAGAAAATCAGGCACATGTGAAGCCTGCAGATTTCCACATCCTGCTACTGAAATCTATCACCACGCTTGTGGCCTTGGGTTTCCAAACTATGACTGTAAAGCACTCTGCATAGCTACAGGTTGTAATGGCAAAGAGACAGAATATGCAAGTAAAGCAGGTAAACGGCCTGGTGATGCTCTCAGGAAGAATTACCATCATGAATAATGCTTTCCCCTTCTAAAGAGCAAGGGCAGGAACTGGAAGGCTTTGTCTACTGCTCAACCCACCTGGTTACATGCCACAATAGTAAAAGGAATCAGTATTTCAGGTTCTTACCTCCTTCATGTGTGATAAATGGTGAGAAACACACTGATCCACAGGATCCCTGATTATTTTTAACCGTTCTTTGTTCACAAAAGGTTTAAGGGCTTTGTCAAACATTGAAGGCGTGCTGAGGACCACGAAGGCCAGCGTGTCATCTGGGTAGGGGAGATGAAAGGCTGGCGGGAGAACAGCATTGTACCATCCAACCTTTGACAAAGAAAACCAAATCACCATTAAAACAGGGACACCATTCTGTTGCTAGTGGGCATGCAGGAATTTAAAAAAAGTGCAAAGAAGTGTAGCCACCTTCATTTGCAACCCAGATATGCAGCCTGCCTAGTGCTTTCCTTTCAAACCAAGCTGTTTTGCATACTGGGATTTACAGTTTCTGGAAGCTGCACCTCGATGTGAGAGATAAGAATCACCCACTGCATTCAGCTCAAGGCTGCCCTTTATCTAGCTTGGCTCAGATAGAGGCTTCAGGTAGAGGGAAGTATGAGCAACCAATCTTGCCAATGCAAATCAGATGTTTTGGTTTAGATAAAACTTTTACAGGGTTTGTTGTCTTTTTTTTTCTCAGCTTCAGCCAGAAAGAAACTGGTACTTCTGTTTTGCTCAGGTGGCAAGTTGCATGGTTTATTTCTTCAGCAGGAAACATTCATGTGTGAAAATGAAGGATGTGAAGCTCTCAGCAGCACTAAAATCCCCCAGAACTGTCAGTTGTAGTGCATGGATTGTGATACGGCCACATTCGGACATTTCTTTCCAGGGCTGGATGTGTTATAACACAGACCAGAAATGAGGGATCAAGCCAGGGCAGCAGGAAGACATGATGAGGGGACAGGGCTCAGACCAGTAACTGCCAGGCAGGAGGAGATAACGGCCAAACCCCCTGCACCCCACTACTCATGAGATGTCAAGCCATGTAACTCTAGTATTTAGTCTGAAAATGCAAAACACTGGTCACCTCTAAATATCAGTGAAATGAATCTGAAAGTGACTTTATAGGTGACAGTGGCAGCCAGACCTGCCCATAGGGAAACACAGAATGAAAACTAAGTTTACATCCTTACATCAAAAGTAAGATGTAAAAGTTTAACCAGTTTTGATGTGACTTGCTTAAGATGCTGAACCAAGATGTTACAAGAAATTTAATCTAAGGTTTGCTCATTTCCCAGTTTACCTCAGGCAGTGCACCAGCGCTACCTGCACCAGGATCAAACCTCCACGGAGATACAGCGCTGTAAGGTTTCCCTCTGGGAGCTGTAGCCTTTTTGATCTGGGTTCTGTTCCTAATCCTGCTGCTGTGTTTCGGGAAAGCAGCGTTAAATTATTGTCCAAATTCTGAAGATGTTGCTTCCCTCAGCACCTCACTCCCTTTCACTTTCTGTCAGATCAACAATACAGCAGGAAATACAAATATTTCAGGTGACAAATACAACATTCCCCGGGGAGGGGAAGGTCAGGCTTATCGCAGATTGATTTGTATTGGATGTTGCAGACTGATTTATTGCAGATTGCCTCTGGGGCGGGCAAAGAAGGAACCCTGAAGTGTTGGTGGAAACAGCGTACACAGCTCCGCACGGGGGAGAGCGAAAGGGGAGAGCGGGCAGAACGCGCCGAGTGTCCGCAGGACGAGGCAGCCCGCGCTTTAATACGCGAGTGTTTCTACATTTAGATTAAAATTTAAGCTTGCTGAGAGGACTTTACTCTCTGTGGGTCCAGATGTGTCTTTATTTACCTCTCCTGACCTTAACGGAGTCGCACCAGCGTAACGGACCTCAGCAAACCTCCGCTTCGGATGGACAGCCATAACCTTGACCGGCCTTTACCGGGCGGGCCCCTCACGCGTGCTCCTTAACCCGCGCTGCAACACGCCCCCTCGGGCGCACTGCCAGCTCTGCCCGCCGCCCGCCCTCCAGCCCCGCAGCCCGAGCGCTCCACCCCCGAGCGGGCCCCGCGGGGCGGAGCGGCGGCCGCCGAGGCCCGGGCAGGCA